>JAANYP010005957.1:567500-757091 GCA_020465985.1 Centrapalus pauciflorus
CAATATATATATATTTAGATAAATTATTTATATTAATTTGTAGACTATAATATCATCAAGTGACACAATATATACCACCACTACTCACATAACCATTTCAAGTATACTTTACTTTACAAGGATTTAAGAATATGGGTTCTCTAATGGCGGGTTGGGATTCACCCGTTCGTGATCTCAAATCAGGTTCGTTTTTCTTTTATCTGTTAACTTTTTAAATTCTCGATAGATAACACACGCACCAAATTATGAGATTCAAAACTGGATTCTTTTGGATTATAGTTAAGAGCATATATCACAATCGTGTAGACGACATACTTAATTCTGTATCTGTTTATCTGTTTTTTTATACGTTATATGGATTTTACGTCTTTTGAAATGGCTAATTTCAGAGAGGAATAGATCATTAACAAAGGAAGAGATTGCTATGTTTTGGAGAATGAAAAAGATAGAAGAGGAAGAACTTTACTTTCTTAAAGCTTCATATAATTTCTCAAAGGAAGATAAGGTGTAGTGTGTGCTTATTTTTTCCTTCTCTTTTTTTTTTTAAATAACCCTATAAAATTAAATGATTACAAACAATACCCTTATGTTTATGAAATATAAATAACAGAAATTCAAGTCGATAATTATAGGTTTCGTTATCTTTTGGTTAATTATAATGCTAATTGTATTGTATTATTCTCTATTGGTTAGTTGAAAACAATATATAAAATGCAATTAATGTCTAGAAATACTGGTAACTTTATTAGGCGAATATAGACAATATTCTTCGTCTTTAAATAAAACAATTAATTTATGGTTTTGATGAATGTTAAATAATTCATATTATAATTTAATTTGAATGAATTTGAATTATAGAATAAATAAAAAAATTATTTATATAATTTATTCTATATACATGTCTAAATAATTTTAATATATAAAACTAATTTATTAACATGTCTCGTAGAATAGAATCTGAATAATTTTAATATAATTTTCAATTTTAATAAATAATAATAAAGAATTTTAAACATTTGTAGACATGCCTCGTAGAATAGAATTTGAATGAATTAGAAATTAAGTTGTAGTATAAATTATATTTATGGGTGGAGATATGTAATGATATCTAAGGTTGGCAAAAGCTACGAATTGTGCAATGTTTGGAATCTTAATTCCATTACAAATTGTCAGAAATGATGAATTTTTGATCTATAGAATTTGATGAAATGTAAACAAGATGTCATTTTTTATCTTTATAATCCAAGAGTTTAAATATACTAAACAATTTTGATTCTTTTAAATTTTCATGAGTCAAACAGGATATTAGGATTCTTCGAATTTAATAGTTTAACGTAGTTGTCATGTTTATTTCGTGAAAGATATAAAGTTGTTATAATAACATTTAATGCTTACAAGTCCTAGTAATTTATATATGATGAGGGTTCATTTATTAATTCATGCGATCGAAGTGAAAAATTATAAAATTAGATTTTCATCTAACAAGACCAGTTGGGTTTAGCACATCTGGTATGAGGGGTGATATACAAGTGAGAGGTCACATGTTTAACTTCCGGCAGAGACAAGTTTGAATTTAGGTGGTGAAAGTAAGTTCTGAAGTCTCCCTACAAAAACTGAAAACATGAGTATTCTCATTCTTATTTTAGATAATTTCATATATACCCCTTAAAATTTATAAAATATCATCATATACGTATTTAAAATATAATCATGGGTCAATTGGCCAAAATAAAAACTTTTTTTACGATTTATATTAAAATTATTTATTTATCATTAATATAATTAAATTTTATATATTTTTATCATTTATAGCAAAAAAAGTAAAAAAAAATAAATTAATACCATAAATGGTAAAGAAAATACAAAAATTGATGTTATCAATCATACAAAATATAAAAGTTGATACCATTAATTATAAGAAAACAAAGATTGTTATTAATGATAATTAATAATTAATGTTATTATAAACGATAAAAAGTTATTATTGTTTTCGACAATTGACCTTGTAATTATCCAATGCATGAAGTATGATATTCATAATAAATCTTTCAGGAATAAATGACAACTTATAGTTAGGGATGGCAACGAGACGGTTCGGGGCGGGGAATGGAAATATCGTCCCCGCTTAAAAAACCGCGGGTATTAGACGAGGATTCCCATCCGGTACGCGGGGAAACCCGCGGGGAATCGGGTAACCCATTTATAAATAAATGATATGAAATTTAATCACATGGTTCATAATTTAAGCTTAAAATATTCATGTATGTTAAAATTACAATACTAATATTAAATTAAATTTGTATCTCTATCAAATGATAACGAAAAAAATTATTTTAATAAATTATATGTAAATAAATAAGTTTTTTAAATTATGCATAATAATTTTTATGTATAATATATAAAATAGATAAAAAATATCATCTTTTATATATAATATATATTCAATATAAATAGCATGTTGCTATTAAAAGTAATCGGGAATTTAAACGTGTTATGTAATCGGGTATACGGAGCGGGTATTATCAATACCATACTCGTCTCATCCACCGTCTAACTTAATAGGGTTCGGGGAAACCTGCCCCGTTTAGATCGATTTTCAGTTTTTCCCGTCGGGTTCGGTTTTTCTTTTTTGCCATCCCTGCTTATAGTTGCGATAAGCCGATAAGTATATCTGTATATGTAAACTAACTCCTTTTCATAAAACAAATCCACACACTCTTTTCTTTAGGTTCATACTATCATTAAGCGCAAAGTCGCAAACTAATAAGGATTAGTAATTTATGTGGTAGAAATGAAAAGTGATAAAGTAGAAGGGTGCAAACTGTAAAGTAAGTAAAAAAATAGTGGTTTTTTTTGTAAATTTAAATTTCAGCTTGTTTATTTACAGAAAGGGTCATATGATGGGAGTGAGCCTCTTCCTTCAATTCTCATAAATGAAGAAGATGTGGAGCCACTTCTCAAGAAACATGGCTGGTGTGTCTTTTTATTTTTAAACTTCTTCAAACTTTTTAAAATTTAAATAAAACATAGATATTCGGTTAAAAATTATTACAGATATTGATCAAATAGTGATTTTGAGTTTATTTTAGATTAAATTAACAACAAAGATAACATAAAATATAAAAATTGACAATAAAGCTATAAAGTTAATGTGAAATTTTTAAGGCTAACAAAGATAATATAAAATTCAAATTTGACAAAAAAAATGTATTGATGACCAATTAACAAGGTAAATTTTTAATTTTATACTTGTTTTTTTTTTGTAAAAGAATAATATTTGACTATCGTTTTTGGATTAAAATTAAAATTTCATATTCTTTCTCGGTCAAACTACAAGTTTTCCTTACCTCTCTTGACCAAAAAAAACTTACAATACGTTTATTATCAAATTTTGTATTTTATATTACATTTCTTGATAATTTTCCTTTATTTTATACAGGTGGATTAGTAGCAAGTGGGCTTTTTTGAACGAACCACCCAAGAAGTCACGTGAAGCATCATACAATTACGTTGCACAATTTCATATTGCTCGTAAACACATCGACAACTTCAATCTCCCTGCAACGATTGCTGGTATTTGTGCTTAAACCACAACATATATACATACATACATATGTGTGTGTGATGAATAATTGTTTTCTTAAAATTCATACATGTTATTTATATGATAATTGTAATTATAACTATACTATGTAATTTGTCTAATATGAATGTGTGTATACATAAGTTGTGTTGATTTGTGGAGTAAAATCTCATTTACCCAATCTAATAAAAGTTCGTTTATGTATATCTAAATTTGTCAAAATTGAAATCTTATTTAAGATTATTTTTATCTTCACAAAGTTGATATCGAGATCAGGAATCCTACCAAAATTACCTTGTCTTTTTTTATGTGTTATATACACATGAAAGACTAATTTTATGTCAAGTTAATGAAATATTTGAAATTCGGCATCATGGTGATTGTCCAATACAATTCTTATAGATCTTGATATATTAATTATACTGTTAAATATTCATATTTTAGAGCATTAAACGTTTGGATTATATAAAAAAATGTTGATAATGCGTAAATTAGATAATTATCTGATATGTTTACCTTTTTTAATTTAACAAAAAGTTGACTCGTTCATTATTATTTTTATTTTAATTTAAGTAAAAGAATCGGATCAAAATCTTATGATCTTAATGTAGATTTAAAATCCTTGCTAATATCTTGCCTACGAGATATCCTACTAAGGATCGACTCGCTTTTGCTAATCATAATTTTAAAATTAAGATTGGAATCTTAACAAACATGTTTATATATTTTTTAATTTTTTTCTTTTAGTCTGTATTTTTCACGGCTTTTAGAAACTATTTTAAGAACCATAAGAACCATTATATATTGAATTGTAAGTGTAAAGGTCAGGACTAATTCGTGAAACCAGTGGATTAGATCGGAAACAGTACCAAACGACCTGTTTCTCGATTTCAAGTTTCTTATTTTCTTAGCTCTGCTCCTTTCCCCAAAGGTCAAGAAAAAGTCGAGTCGGACTCAAATAGGTGTGTGTATCATCCTTTATAATTAGGTCTTGATCCATTGCACATCCATAATATATCATAATTGTTGGACACTTGATTGTTTATTATTGATTTATATCTACACTAGTTTATTTATTCGTATATTATATGGATATTTTTAATACATGATTGTTTATGTAAAATATAAATAGACTAAAAATTAAAACAAACCAATAGTAATTAAAAAGCATACAAAATTATTATTATTATTATTTGTCATAAACTATAATTTTTTCTAGATTCTAGATAAATATGAATAACAATTATTTTTTATCATTCTTTTAGAATTCTTATTATACTATAATAACTTAATTATTAAAAAAATAATTTTATTTGATTACTTTGATTTTGTTTTAGTTAAAACTAAATCAGAATATATTATACTTGGATATATATTGTTTAAAATTTAATTAGTGTTTTTATAATATTTGATTGTCACGTGTTAATTGCTAGTGATGACACATGAATCATGATAAATGAATAAATTTACTTGTTTACAAGAAGTTATAAAATATAGATTTAAATCTTGTATTAAAAGTTAAATATTAAAATTGATAACAAACTACACATGTCGATTGAAGAAAGTGTTAAATGGCAGGCTCTAGTTTACGGCAGGCTAGTTAATGGTAGGGGTGGATTCAGAAATTTTTGTTATCGGTGTCACTTTCTTAATAAGTTTAATACTTATATTTTCGAAATATGTTTTAAGATGGATAGGGCCACCGAAACTGGTTGCTAACGCAAAAATAACAAATAACAAGATTTTTCTAATTAAAAAAGCAAACATCACAACGCCATTAAAATTTGTAAGCAATAATTTTGACCGATTTTTTTTTATATTTCGTTGGATTTTTTAAAAATATTTTGGGCTAATACAGTAACACTTAATTAAATTTGATCGATTGTTTTTATATTTTGTTGGGTTTTTTAAAGAAAAAAAAAATTTTGTTTAAAACTCGTTAATATTTTTCAATAAGTTTGGTTGATAAAAACAACAAATATAAATTAGATATGTATATTATAATTTCATAAATTTTATGTAGGTGTCACTAAAAAAAAAAAATTAAGTGTCACTCGTGTTTTTTAATACATAAGAACATCAGTATTGTGAAAAATTTTCGGTGTTGAGTGACACACGTGTTTATATACCAAGTCCGCCACTGGTTAACGGACAAATAGACAACTATTTACTCTTTATTAGTAGTTATATATAGATTTAATATTGTTAATCCAACCAACTAGAATTAGGAAAATATAAAACACAAATTCTTGAATCATATCCTTGAATTCATTAATCATCATAATTCGATGTTTTGCATGTAAATAAAACTTAACAATGATTCAAAATGTTGTTAAATGTAAATCATGATTCAATAATCAAATATTAAATTTTCAATAAACAATTATTATTCAAATATGATGGTGTTTCTGGTTCTTACAACAAATGTGATTCATAATTTGATCATAATTCTTCTTTAGTATTTATTTATTCTACTTTAAATAACTTTGTTTATTCATGGGATTCTTGCAACCACTCATTAATTTGTATTGTAACACTAAAAAAATGTATTTTTTTTATTAAATGTTCTCGTACTTTTTTTAAATAAAAATATTCTTAAGAATTAAGAAATAATTAATTTGTCATGTCCACGTTATTAGCACGACGCTATTGAAAGAGAGATGGATAGTCTTGACAACATATATCGGGTTTTTCATGAAAGAGACATATGAACCATACCCCATCATTTTTACATTTTTTATAAATTTTCTACCAAGAATTTTTTTAAATTTTTATTTATAAATTATACTCTAATCATCTAAAATAATCGAGTTTGAGATTCATTTTATTCAAATTCATTAGTGGACTTATTTAATAATCCTATGCTCGTTCATTGAAGTTTGAACGTTGTTCTAAATGGGTTAAGTACCATTTTGAGCATTCAACATTTAGATTTCTCATATAGCCACTAAACTATTTTTTGTCCTGATTTAACTATTAAACTTTTGTTTAATGTTCTAATTTAAGGAAAATGAATAAAACTAATGGCAAAATAAATACAAAATATGGTCGTTTATTGGCCAAATCGAAACAATATTATGTGGTTAAATCAGTAAAAAGAAAATTTAGTGGCTAAATATGTATACAAAAAATAGTTTAGTTGCTAAATCAAGGAAAAAATGGTTTAATGGCTAAATCGAAAAATGGTTAAAATGACACTTAACCTCGTTCTAAATTTCTAAACTCAAAAGGGTAAAATAATATAAAAATGAAATAAACAATTCAAAAATAAAAATTTATCTATTCTTTTATCAAAGTTTCAGTCGTTTGTAAATCGGTTGGTGCTATAGAAAAGCATCTAAAATAGTATGTTTGTCAAGACACTTAAAAAAAATTGATACTTTAAAAGTCCCTTTTAAGTTTTACATCTTATTTCAATTTTTGTGAAATTGACATTTTAAGTCGTCAAAATTTCTTAGTTGGCAATTATTTTTCTAAAATGAATGTTGTCTAATTTACTAAAATTTTTTGATGTAACATCCCCCTTGCAAAAAATAGAACAAAAACAGAACATAAAATGTATTTTCAAGTATATTCAAGTTTTATTACCTTTTCACATAAACAAAACAAAAAATAAAAATATAATGATACTATTAAAAGAGTAACAAACTTCACCATTTGTCATTTTCTCCTTTTATTTGGCACTTGTCATTTTCTTATTTAATTTGTCACTTGTCATTTTTACAAATTGTCATGTCATTATTAGAATTAACTATAATATCAAATATAATCTAATTCAATCTAATCTATTAAAATCTAAATTAATTATTAACCAACTAAAATTTCATCAAACAAAAATTTTAAAATTATTTTTATATATTTATAAATATTTAATATTAACTTTTAATGTTATGTTTATATAGTTTTAATAAAAAATATTTATTAGATTTATCCGTGTAATACACGGGTTAATAAACTAGTATATAGAGTATGATGGAACCAAAAAGAAAAAAAAGAAAGTTAACTGACTAAAATGAAAGTTTCATAGTTGGGTTTTTATGACATTAAAGCTATGTTTGGCACGACTAGCTATAGTTTTAAGCTGAAGCTTTTAGTAGTTTGAGCTTTTGAAATCTGGAGTTTTTGTTTTTTATAGATGTGTTTTGTAAAAGTAGTTGTAGTTGTAACTTTTAGTATTAAATAACACAAAAAGACATTGACATTACTTAAAATTTGTAGTTTATAATTATTTGGAGGATAAAAATGTAATTTTGTTTGAGCAAAGACTCAAGCTCGTTTTGAACAAGTAGCTTCTCGTGAAAGCGCTTTTGAGAACTTTCAAATCCGAATCAAAAGCTTAATAAGCTTGAATCAACCAAACGGAGCTCTTTGAGTTTGAGCTTTCAAAAATCAAAAGTTGAAGCTCCTGAAAGCTCTTTGTCGAAGACAAGCTAAACCTAGAAAAAGATTTTGAAGCTCTTTCCTTTTAATTTCAGTATTTTACACACCCTCAATTATTTCCGACCCTCACTTTGTAATCCTATCGAAGTTTTCAACGACTAGTGCCTCGTCGCTAGCTCAAACGCTTAAAGCATCATGTTCCGTTAACGAAGGTTACATCGACAAGCACAAGAATCCATAACATAACTTGTATAAATATACATATAAAACAAATATATTTTGATGTTGTAAATAAATATTTTTTTGTACAAACCTTATATTATAGTTATATCCTAATCTCCCTTTTTAAATAGGTATTTCACAAACACAAAAAGTTAAAGATTCATTATTTTTGGATGAAGGTTGATTCACCTTGAAGCAACAATAATGAACTTTAAACATGCCATCATTAGAACTTGTACTCCATTATCACCCACATCATTAATCATTCATCTTGTTCCATTTTCGTTTTCGCCAAAAAAAATGTTTTAACACTTGGCAACTAGAATTCCCGACACGAGTTATTTAAATATATCTTCTCTTAGGGTCATGGGACCCATCTTTCAAGTAAAGATTGTCGTTCTACGAAAAGAATTCACTTGACTTGGTTCGTTACATTACTATACAAAACGAACCAAGTGAATCATGATCATAAACCAAATTTTCAATGACTTGATGATCATGAAAACTTGATATGATTTCTAGTTATCGGGTTTTGTCTTTTACCACTCACCTCTAGTTCATATGTGGTTTGTTTGGTAGGTTTCGATAGTGATGATGGTGCTGGTGCTGGCGCTGGTGTAGGTCCAGGTGGCGGTCTCTCGTTCCAAGAATGTCTAATGGATCCAAGTGCTTTTCTCGACAATAAACTGATCCCCTTGTGACTTTGGCTGCCACCATTCAGGATTTCCTCTAATAACATAACATACAACAAGTAAATTTCAAAGGCGTGCATTTCTTGAACGATAAAAGATGAACCAACTGGCAGAACGATAAACGTCAAATGAACAATAATGATAAAAAGTCACATACCGTTGTAATCCAAGAGGTTTGCAGAGGCGGACAAATGAACGAGGATAGGAGTGATGACGGTGAGAGCTGCCCAGAAGAACAATATTACAAGAAAGGTCCTCCCCAACATTTCTTCAAGAAATGTATGGTAATACAAAGCTTGAAACTTTGTTGGAGAGGGTGTTTAAGTTGAGGGTGACCCTTTAAAATTTGGTGATTCCTTTTTCTAGAACTGAAATTCCCAAATCTGAAGCAATGTTGTTACAATGACTTGTACATCTTCCATTTGAACTTGTACAATGCTCTGGAGTTGGAATTACAGATTTGGGGGAAGGGGTAGACTAATATATAGACACTAGTTGTAAGAAATGCAAATTATTAGACAAGATAGTGTTGTTAAGAATTTAAAGAACATTAAAAACTAAAACCACTACTCATTTAAGTATACCTTTTGGAAATGAAAAAGTCAGAAGGTATTTTATAATGAACTTGGTGACTTTCTTCTGAGGTTGGTAGTTGGGAAGTGGTTGTACCAATCAGGTACTTACAAGTATGACAAAGTGTCCATCTGGCATCTCCATACCAAAATTCCATTTTTGAGGGGTCAAAATGGTAATTATACGTGCCTTGTGTTCTAATGAGTTTTTTAAACAAAAAGCCCACCTGTAAAATGATACATATATTGCAAATGAACCAGCAGACACTATTATTATTAGGGAATCATAATCTCATACCATCTTAAAAGGGAATCATCTGAGTTGTTTTTATATTAGAACTCAAAAGGTTTGCTGCTGTAATCAAAAGCTAAAAACGAGGGATAAAAAAAGAAACATGAGTTACTCCTATGCTATCGTGAATCCTACTCGACGACTGCTTCAACCTCGGTGAATTGGACCAATTGGTGAACCACTGCTAGCAACAGGTGACTTCCTTCCACCATATTTCTGTCAAAGTCCGAGACAGTTTATTTATAAAAACTGGCAAGAAAACAAATTAATTTTTCTGGGGTGGGTGGGACTTGAATATTGAAAATTTTTTATAAGTTCTTACCTGCTTCCCGATGTTAAATGGGACATATTTGTATTTAATCATGTGCATGATTTGTCGTTTCATTGTGAGGGCAAATAGAACGATCCAGTAGCAGAGGAGTATTGGCCAGAAAACAGGAACATCAAATACAGAAAAGAATGTCATCAAGAAGGCTACGATGAACGCCTTTGTGATGGCGTACCTGTAATTAGGAAACAAACAAATGAGTTTAAAGTTTGGTCTGTTTAGCAACTAATTACAGATGATTCAGAAAACATGTTGAGTATCAAGAATAACAACTCCATAGTTGTCTGAAAGAAGCCCTTTACTAGCATTGATTATTGTACATCGTTTTTGTACATGAAGTTCACTTTTGTTTAATACCTTTTATATGATGTAAAGATCTTATATTAGTTACATAGTTTAATCTGAGAATATGGTTCTTGTAAATTGTGTGTTCCATTGATCGATACTAGAACAATGGACTGTGTTTTTAACTATTTATAACAATGTAGCATTATAATATCATGTTCAGATTTCAGAATGCTAATGGGGAATGAACCTACAGGTTCAACCATTCTCTTCACTTTTGGCTTTGTTTATTTTTAACAATGAGACATGATGTAATAGAAAATTGAATAAATTGATGGCTACCAAATTCACTAGTTACTTTTTCCTATTTTAAGCAGAGAGTGTAATCATAAGAAGAGAGAATGTGTGTTGTATGAGTATCACATGCTTTTACTACATATAAAGAATTGTTAATTGTGGTGTGTTGATGTTAACACTATATTAAATTGCTTTAATAGTACAAACAACAAAATGTAACATAAAAGTCAACAAAATGTAACATAAAAGTCAACTTGTCTTCTATTCCACTGTGATTAGAAAACAAAAGATCGCATATAACAGAATGATATCTCATTATAAGCAGGTATTAGCATGCTAACATTTTAACAAGTAATACTTAACTTCGAGCCCTCGAAAATTCACGAGAAGCCAATTTTCTATTATCTCTTCTTTTTTTTTTTGACATTTTCACTACCAGGAACTAGATATCATATCAGACTTACTGGAGAAATAATGACTTCAAAGTTCCAAATAGAAAATGAATATGTATTTGAGAAGAAACACTCGTTGATAAAGCATAAATCAATATAAGTAAACCAACGGCAAATTGTTTTCCTTAAAATATGAAGCATAAGACAGATGCAGAAGCAACTATATTTATTACCATAACTATCACCCATGTAAACATAACATTAACAAATTACATAAGTAGGTATACCTTATTTAGAGAACAAATTGATAGCATGGCAAATCAACAATATGAAATTCAGTGCACCATCACTCCAATAATTTATTTGTGATGGATGCTAACTCACCAAAACTTGAACTCTGGAAGGCGACGGATAAAAGGCCTAAATTCGTCAGAATCTTTTGTAGGAAGCGAAGCCCCATCCAGAGCTTCCAGCTCCGGATCAACCTTTGGCGAGAGAAAACCAATTAACAAGTTCAAGATGTAAATCCCAAGACCATATGAGATGATGTAAAACCCTTCAAGATAATAAACTCGCAAGACATATATTGCTGCAACAGCAAGTGTCCCAAGCCACCTGTGAACAGGAAGAGGTGTGGATTTATCGAGATAGAACTGAAAAACCTTTGAGAACTCATTTTTCCAATTGGCTAATGGTGCCATTGGGGAGGCAGCATCACCCCCTACTCCGTCCATGTAGACCAACCTTTAAATCTTTTTCTGTACAATGTAATACATGACTCAGAACTTAAAAAAAAACTGATACATAAGTGCAGGACAAAAGTAACAACAATAACTGCAATACATTATTGTTATGTAACGATTGAATACAAGCAAGCACACAATAACACGCGAGATTTTCATGGTTCAGTCGATGTGACCTACGTCCATGGTAGGAGAGAGTATTTTTTCTATTCGAGTTAATCAACCGGAGAGTGTACATAAACCCTGGCTATGGATTGCGATTGATAACCATATATAGATGGAACCTAAAACCCTAAGAAAACTATAGCCTCTAATGGGCCCGAAGCTTATACCGTCAAAAATCACATTCAGGATTTTTCCACCTCATCAGTTGGGTCACATTTTTGCAGCATATTCAATAACAAAAGTACCACTTAACCTCAATGAATATCAAAATAAGAGTGTATGCCCTGTATTTAATACCCACCACTTAATAAATGCAGTTTCATCAGCATACACATCAGTTTCATAATCATGACCAACAATCATACCCCTTGCATCAATTCCATGATTAGATTCCAGTTTCTATTTGGCATCCAGTTCCAAAAGATAATCCTTTAAATGCAAAGAAACACACTGTACTATACGTCTGCAGTTACATGTATCCATAATCCATAATCACTCAAAATTCTAGAAAGTTAAACTATAATCGGACGTATTTGAAATCAGCATGAACAAATCAGTAGGTGAATAGAAATGAATGTACTAAAGACGATCAAATAAGGAAATCGAATCAAAGAAATAAATGATTACCCTTTTTTTCAGATGAAAGTATCAAGAGAATGAACCGTAATTATTGAAAGATAAGCACATGAATCGATCAAAAAAAATATGATTAGTGAAAGAGCTCACCGAGATGAATTTGAGTTTTAGGGTTCCCACTTCACAGCGCTTTACCTGATACGATTATTATCCGGAATCGTATGTTCGTAACATGGAATAAGAATTTTCACGTCGTTGCTTCATTTCATTGGTTTGGTTTTTGGATAATATAATTTCATAATTTCCAATTTATTACTTTATAAATTATCCACCTAGTTTTCAAAAGTGATAAATAGTAAGAAACATAGGACAAATAATATCAAATTAAAAACTTATGTTAAAAATAATCAAAATAAAAATCTATTTACAAATAAAAAGATAAAAAGCTTAGGCATGATGCATGATTTAGTCTGGCAGTTGGATATTGTTCTTCGTTAATGAGACATGGGCATGTTTTTAACGAGGATCAATCACTTACTGGACTAGCTATCAGTAGAGCAACCTAAGTAACACCGAAGTAATCATCGTCTACAAGCTCTGATTGAGCAAATCAAAATAAGCATAGCATACCTTAGGTCTTATCTTTTATCAAGGCATAAATGAAGCAATATATGAAAGATGATGGCAATATGTAGCATAAGTAGTCTAAAGTAATATAGTAGCAATTTCTAATAGTAAATTGTCATCATGGTACATTGGGCAATACCTCATTGTGGTGAGCATAGTAACTCATTTTAGCTTTGAATAGAATTTCAAATGAAGTTAAGTAGTTACAATATGGCTTATCTCATAAAATCATGTAAATCAGTAAATCTATAACTTACAGTCTGAGCTTTAGGCTTTCTCCATTGGTGAGCCAAAAGCATAGGATCAGGCTTTTTGATTTAAAAAAATGAAAAATAAAGTAAGGCATAACCTGAGCCGCCTTGGTGACCCAAGCTCATGGATTATTTTTTTTCATTATTAACTTTTTTCCACAAGGCTCAATGTTATCGCTAGTTATATTCTTTTTACATAACTTTTGTTATCTTAAAAAATTAAATTTATCTTATTATATATTTAATTAAAAAAATACTAAAATTTATGATTTTTTTCTCTATAAATAGAGTAATACTGACATACTTCATTTTCAATCTCAACTCCTGATTTTTAAACTCGTTTGATTTCTTTGTTCATATGGATCATTCGTTCCAAACTCAATTGATGATTCTCAATATCATCAAATTTCCCAAGACGATGAACATTTTCAGTTTTTCTTAAATCTCAATCAATTTTGTCACCGAAAATACCAAACCCTCACAAAAATAGTAAAAACTCCCAAGAGGTGATAAATGGGATGTTGAGAACCTAGTGTAGTTTGTATCTTCTACATCTTAAATTTTATAACTAGTGTGATGATGGTAATGTAATTTATCTATTTTTTAAGCATGATTGATGAATGTAAAATACATTTTTATTTATTTTTGTATTAAAAATTTTAATTTTATCTAATTTGAAATAAATTAATTATTTTTTATTTAAAATACATTTATATAAGTAATATAAAATAATCATAAATTATATTTTATTTAATGAAAGGGGTTTGGATTGAATTGTTAATGGGTGTGTGAAAAAATTGAGTAGGGTGGATTGTATAGATGAAAAAGTGAGAAATTAATTTTTTAATAGAATATGTGGATTGGGTTGGGTTGCTAATGAAATTAGTCTTATAACTTGTAAATGTCATCTTGAGTAATCACGGAAACAAATAATAGCTTTACTTTGAGTTTTATTTTTTACTTTAACTTTGGCTTGACTTTTAACAGACTTGTATTCTAGACACATGTTATTATTTTATTTGTAACACCCACAATTCTCACACAAATGTCACGTCAATACATAATCATAAGTGGCAATATCGCAATCATCTCAAGATGCACATGTCACAGGATTAGCGGAAAACACTATTTATTAAAACTTTAATACAGAGTCGCATACGTCATGTCACAAGCTGAAGCAGTGCACACATAACTGAACTAGCTGACATACATTGACTACTAACTATCATACATCACAACTGATAGCTAACATACAGAAATCAGATACAAAATACAAATAGCAGTTTCCGAAGTCTAATATCTCAAGCTGATAAGCACCCACAAACACTGAACTACTTCGGCTGCTGCTGCTGAGACTGCGATCCCACAGTACGACTGCCTGAGACACGGAAGACTCGAAAACATAAGCTGGGAAGCTCGTGAGTACGCGAGGGTTAGACACTGCAGGTAAACACATATAACATACACAACACATATATCTCGATACACATAACACGGCTCGTTACACAACACGTATCTCTGCTCAAAAGGGGACGCTGTTCCCCAGCTAACAGGCCGCACACAGCAGCGGTTAGCTCACAATAGGCACAGGAGCGACCTGGCAATAAACACTGCTGTATATATACAGTCTCATACTTCATGACTGGTTAGGGACAGTCAGCCTGCGCGACTACATATCGCGGACACCTGCAACTCAAACACATATAGCACGTATAGGGTAGAGAATTCATACCTGCGCGCTACAACACAATCTCCTACACATATACCACAATCACATAGACGACTCGAAAGAATGCACGTGTGTTTTGAAAAGAAGTCGAGTACTCACCAATTACCCGATTTCAACTGAAACCCGAAACTCTATTGCGGCTCGGCACGTGATCGGGTAGAACCTGTAATCGTCACGAATCCCACATATTAACATAAGTCTCAACAATCAACAATTCAATCCAAACACAATCATCACAATCAAACCAAACCCGAAACACATTCCGAAACAACTAACCGACCCCCGAAATCCTTCACGAGACTCTCACCGGAACTCAAACTCAAATAAACTCGACTCGACATTATCCCGAAGGAACTCGACACATTAGCAACCCCAAACCTCCCCAAAAGGATCAAACCGAATTTCCCCTGCAGGCTGCGGCTCGCGTCGCTAAGCCCCTGAGGGTCGCGTCGCGACCAAGCGGTGCTCTGCACCTTGACCTGCGATTTCCATGGCTGAACCAGGGGATTCAAGACCCCTTAACCGATTATAGCAGCCAAATCATATACAAAACTCATATACAACGACCCATCAAGATTCTAAAGCAAAGCCCTAACTTCACAACATCCATATCTCAATATTAAGCTACCAAAATCATGAATACTTACCTCTAAACTCTCAAGAACACAAAGGAGGATGAAGAACACAATTTCAGCAACCAATTCAAACCTTGAAGCTCACTTGATGCTCCTGGACTTCCACACACACCACACTTTTCTCTGATTTTGAAAGAAGGAAAGCGAAAAGAGGATAAGGTTATAACACACACACACACACACACACACACACACACACACACACATATATATATATATATATATATATATATATATATATCCGCTTTCTTCTTTAGGTAAGCCCCGAACCCGCTAAATCCGAACCCGATATCACTTTTTCAATAGTAATATCATTAGGACCCAATTAAATCCACGATCTCAATGATTATAATAATCTGCTAATTATCAACTCGGAGACACGTATCACTCGGTCTCGACACGTTTAATCCACGAAACGAGATTTAATTGAAATAACGCAATAATATTAAATTAATGAGCCAATAAAATAATTCCACGTACCAGGCTCAAATCCGGGATGTTACATTATTTAGCTTGGTATAGACTTATAGCAAATATACATAATAATATTTAAGCTTTTAGCATAATCTTATCTTAATTATGTAAATTTGGCATGTTTACTTCAACTTAAATCTGAACTTCGGATCAATGGTTCCAAACTTCGGAACACATCCAATGAACATCCGAACCTTGGAACAATCTTCGACGTGACTACTTCAAAAAAATGTCCGAACTTTGGACCAACTTCGGATAAAGTTCCAAACTTCAGAACATATGCTATGATCCGAACTTGGCACTTAGGTGTACTTATATATTTGCCATATTTGAACATTGGTTGAATCAGGCATCTGAACTTCGATCTGGGACCCGAAGCAGGATACGAACTTCGTATGAGTCCAAAGTTAAGATCCAAACTTCGAATCTATCACATGATTCGAATTTCAATCCTTAGAATTTTACAAATTTTTTCCAGTTTTGACGAATTCTGTTAAACTAATTTTTAGCACAACATCGTCACAAAACACATATTATACATATTCTAACAAGTTATAGACATCATTTCGATGTTTTACTTAAAAATTTCTTGCAAATGTTGACCAAATGGGTCTCGGCCACAAATTACCTTGAATTAATGTTAGATTGTTGTAAAATTCCTCTTGCTTGTAAGATCTAAGTAAGTTTCAAGCTTTAATTTGAGCAAAATCGATAATAATATAAAGAGAGAAAGGGCCGAGAGTAGAAAGAGAATGAGAGAATTCGTTTTTGTTTGATGAAAATGAACATGCAAATTACTTTTTACATTTAATTGTGATGAGTAATCATCTTTGGTAGCATGTGGTAAAAGAAAGTATGATGCTAACTTATGTAAGGTGTATTTTGATAATGTGGTGTTTTGATAAATTTATAGAAGGATTTTTCTTATGAAAAATCATGAAAAAAAAAAGCAATACACTTTCAGTATTGTATGAATAAGTCATTGGACAAAAAACGTTTTTATAAAAGTTCATCAACTTGAAAAACATTTTCGTAAAAATCATTGCATATAAAACGTTTCTATAAAAATCTTTAACCTAACAAAATCTCTTGAAAAACTTCTAAAAAATCCTAAGAAACAACACAGTTTGTAAAAAAAATACAAGTTGAAAGAATTTTATGGAATCGTTTTTGACTTTTTTGGTACAATGACTTAATTGAAAAATATCAAAACTACGTTAGTTTTTTGTATAAATTTTTTTTTTGGATGGTCAAAAAATCCTTTGAAGGTTTCTTTCATTAAACGGAAGTTGTGAAGCTCAAGTTGGTGATCGTTTTTGTTTTTCCCTCCTTCACTATGTTGTAATTCTTTAGAGAATTCTTCGTTTTATGGTAATAAACTTTAATATAATTTTAGAGATTCGAAATATTGAGTAAGGATGCGTATACATGAGCCTCATTTTTGTGTTTTTTAGTGTTGTTTGTTAACCATCGGAAGGGTTTGGCGTTGATGGGAAAAAAAAACTATTTTCGAGTTTTGTAATGGTTGGGATTTGAAAGGGTTTAGATTGTGATCAATAAAGCTATCTGTACGTTAACACAATAGTACATCTTCTTGATACGAGACGAGCAATTACAAATATTATCTACCTTTTGTACTATTATATAGGTTTATTGTTCAATGGGCTTAATGTTAGGTCATGTATATAGATCATACCTTTAGAATCATTAGTATACCTTTATCCCTTTGGTAAAGAATGATCAAATGATACCTTAAAAGTATTTATGTAACATATATACTTACCTTTAATTAGCATTTATTTAGCCTCATTATGTAATATATTTTAACTTAATTAAATATGCAATTATAAAAGTTACATTAATTGTGGCTAAAAGTTTCAAATAAAGCACACTCAACAAATATTTTAGGATTAAATTCATGTACAACTCTTTTATTTATTTCTTTAAAATTTATATTCTGAAAATTAAAGTTTCATCAAAAGCAGGCTTGACAAAAAAACTCATCCCCAACGGAGAACTCGTAACTCGACCCTGATTTGACCGAGAATGGGAATGGGGACGGGGAATCCCCGATTTAAAATAATGGAGATGGGCACGGGGATGGGAGACACTTTAATCCCCGGCCCCGATTATACTTTATGTTTTAATATAGATTATTATATATATTTAAATATTTTATATAATATATTAAATATCATTGTATATGACTTTTCTATAGTTTAAACTATTGTATTTTTTTTTTCATTTTATTGGTTTTATAAATCTTTTTGCATACATTTCTTTGTTTTAGTTTTATTATAAATTATAAATTATATATATAAATAACTTAAATACGTTTGAATTGATTTGTTTTAAAGGTTTATTTACATATATTTTTCTAGTAAATTACTATTTATAGTTTACAGTTAATAAATTTATAAAAACTTGAGAAACCCGATTCCCCGATTGGGACGAGGATGAGAATAGAAACTCATTCCTCAACGGGGATGGAGATGGGGATGGGGAAGAGGATTAAGAAGCAGGGATGATGATGGAAACTGAGATCTCTGCCCCGCCTCCATTGTCATGCCTAATCAAAAGATAGTAAAGTGAACAAATCCAATGAACATCCGAACCTTGGAACAATCTTCAATACATGACTGCTTCATAAATATGTCCGAACTTTGGACCAACTTCGGATAAAGTTCCAAACTTCGGAACATATGCTATGATCCGAACTTGGCACTTAGGTTTACTTATAGATTTGTCATAGTCGAACATTGGTTGAATCAAGCATCTGAACTTCGGATTGGGAACCGAAGCAGGATACGAACTTCGTATGAGTCCAAAGCTAAGATCCAAACTTCGAATCTATCACATAATCTGAATTTTAGTCTTTAGAATTTTACAAATTTTTCCAGTTTTGATGAATAATGTTTAAACTAATTTTTAGCACAACATTATCACAAAACACATATCATACATATCCTAACAAGTTATAGACATCATTTCGATGTTTTACTTAAACATTTCTTGCAAATTTTGACCAAATGGGTATCAGCTCATACTATAAAGACAAATTACCTTGAACTAATGTTAGATTGTTGTAAAATTTCTCGTGCTTGTAAGATCTAATTAAGTTTCAAGCTTTAATTTGAGCAAAATCGATAATAATATAAAGAGAGAAAGGGCCGAGAGTAGAGAGAGAATGAGAGAATTCGTTTTTGTTTGATGAAAATGAACATGCAAATTACTTTTTACATTTAATTGTGATGAGTAATCATCTTTGGTAGCATGTGGTAAAAGAAAGTATGATGCTAACTTATGTAAGGTGTATTTTGATAATGTGGTGTTTTGATAAATTTATAGAAGGATTTTTCTTATGAAAAATCATGAAAAAAAAAAAAGCAATACACTTTCAGTTTTTTAATAAGTTATTACACCAAAAACGTTTTTATAAAGTTCCTCAACTTGAAAAACATTTTCGTAAAAATCACTGCATATAAAATGTTTCTATAAAAGTCTTTTAACTTAACAAAATCTCATGAAAAACTTTTAAAAAATCTCATGAAACAACACAATTTGTAAAAAAATTCAAGTTGACGGACTTTTATGGAAACGTTTTTGATTTTTTGGTACAAGGACTTAATTGAAAATTATGAAAGGTACGTTGGCTTTTTATATAAATTTTCCTTTTTTGGATGATCAAAAAATCTTTTGAAGGTTTCTTTCATTAAACGGAAGTCGTGAAGCTCAAGTTGGTGATCGTTTTTGCTTTTCCCTCCTTCACTGTGTTGTAATTCTGTAAAGAACTCTTAGTTTTATGGTAATAAAGTTTTATATAATTTTAGAGATTCAAAATCTTGAGTAAGGATGTGTATACATGAGCCTCATTTCATGTTTTTGAGTGTTGTTTGTTAACCATTGGAAGGGTTTGGCGTTTATGGGAAAAAAAAAACTATTTTCGAGTTTGGTAATGGTTGTGATTTGAAATGGTTTAAATTGTGATCGATAAAGCTATCTGTACGTTAACACAATAGGACATCTTCTTGATACGAGACGAGCAATTACAAATATTATCAACCTTTTGTACTATTATGAGGGTGTTTGGATTTGCGTTTGAAAAACTGCTGTAGCGTTTTGGAAACTAATAATCAGATAATAGCTGTAACAAAAAGTGTTGCAGGAAATGTAGTGTTTGGTTTAGCTTCTGCTGTTTGCTATCATAATTATCAAATAATCAGTTTTTAAAGTGTTTGGATTTGCGTTTTTACTTGTAAAATGACCAAATAATCACTTATGAAGCAAATAAGCTACAATTTTTAACTTATGAAAAAGTGTGGTAAGATTAACGGTAAACGCAAATAATCACTTATTAACGTATGCAATCCAAACACTTTAAACTAATTATTTACGTTATTGTAACGCAATAAGCTGATACTCTGGTTCATAACGCAAAACCAAACACCCTCTATATAAGCTTTATTGTTCAAAAGGGCTTAATGTTAGGTCATGTTTATAGATCATACCTTTAGGATCATTAGTATGCCTTTATCCCTTTGGTAAAGAATGATCAAATGATACCTCAAAAGTATTTATGTAACCCATTACTTTTAATTAGCATTTATTTGACCGGGGAATTCCCGAGTTGATCGGGAATGGGGATGGGGAATCCCCGATTTAAAATAATGGGGATGAGGCCGGGATGGGAGACACTTTCATCCTCGACCCCGGCCCTGATTATACTTTATGTTTTAGTACAAATTATTATATATATTTAACTTTACAATGTAATTATTCATTATATTTTATATAAAATATTAAATATCATTGTATATGACTTTTCTATAGTTTAAACTATTGTATTTTTTTTTCATTTTATTGGTTTTATAGATCTTTTGACATACATTTCTTTGTTTTAGTTTTATTATAAATTATATATGTAAATAACTCAAATACGTTTGAATTGTTTTGTTTTAAAGTTTATTTACATATACTTTTTTTACTAAATTACTATTTATAGTTTACAGTTAATAAATTTATAAGAACTTGAGAAACCCGATTTCCCGATAGAGATCCCTGATCCCCGAGTGAGACGAGGATAAAAATAGAAACTCATTCCCCGACGGGGATGAGGCTAGGGATGAGAGAGAGGGTTAAGAAGCGGGGATGATGATGACAACTGAAATTTCCGCCCCATGTCTAATCAAAAGATAGTAAAGTGAATATTTTGGTTTCTTGATGGCTACAACACGAAAAACGATGGGGCTGATCATAAAAAGATTTATCTTAACCATTGGTTTAGTTCCAAGCAACAATGAATTTTGTTTTTATCATTATAACGTATAAAAACTAGTTTACGAACTCACGTAATAATTCCTAACTAAGATTCTAATCACAATAAAACCTATTCAAGAGACGACTCGTTTTTATAATTATTTATTATCATAGTCATAAAATCTCAAGATGTTAATGGAATGTTTAAAACCACAGTAGTAACAAAGGTTAGTCTATTTACACCTCATGATGGGGTAGAAAAATAGTTAGATTGATATTGAAAAGTGTAATGGTAAAATCTGTCATTTTTCTATTGGCTATTTAATTATAAAAAATGGATTTATAATAATCTATACTTATTAATAAAAGAGAACAATTTATACCACATGTCAATCTCTCGTACATGCACTTTCATCTTCATTTTCCCTCCTAATTTTTTATAAAATAACTCATCTTTTACACTTTCTCAAATTATTAATGTTAAATAATATTTTCCTTTTTGAAACATTAATTATTAAGAATAAAATCTTAATTCAAAGGAAAAAGTGTTTGAAATTTACTTTACATATTATTCTGAAATCTGAAATAGATATAAATAATTTATAAATAGATTTTAATATATACTTTTATTCATATAATTTTTATTTGTATGTGTTATAACTACCAGATATTTGTTATTTAATCTAAAAGAATGTTAACGAAAAATATTTTACTTGTAACATATAATTATAAAATCTAGATTAAATATGTGTATGCGTGCAATAAAATATATTTTAAATCTATGATCTATTACCGTATTTTTTTTTGTATAATTCATACATTATAATTATTGAAAGTATATCTTAATATATAAATATTTTTTTCAATCAATCCATGTAATACATGGGTTAATAGACTAGTATGGTAATAATTAATGATGGGTAGAAATAAACATTTATGAGATGAGAATACCAGAATCCAGTAACAAAACATACAAGGGGGAGAGGGCATTATGGTCAACATAGGTAACAACCAAGGACTCTATAGTAATTTCAGATTTTATTGGGGGCATTACAGTCAATGGAGGTAATACTCAAGGACAATTTCGTAAATTCGGATTGTATTGGGTTTACTTTTTGCTTGGCATCTCTCCCTGTTCATTTTTAGCCGAAACTCAGTTTATTACATACGCAGCGACTAACGACGCTTGAACCCACACACAGTCAAAACACTGATCGGCCATGGGTGCCCTAGGAAGAGCAGCATACACAGTCGGATTCTGGATCAGGGAAACTGGCCAGGCCATGGATCGTCTCGGTTCTCGCCTCCAGGGCAACAACTTCTTCAAAGAACAACGTATGAATCAAATCCCCTAATTCCCTCAACATACCTTCAATTTTGTTATTCGATTTCAATGCCGGTTTTGATGTACATCCAGAATATCATTATTTTGTTATGTGTACCTCAATGAGTTAGGATTTAGGTGGATTATTTGCAGAAAAAAATGATGTATTTAGTATAATTATAGTTATTTGGAATTTATGTTATTCTATATATGATTAGTTAGATTCTCAATGATATACAGAATAATAGCGTATGTGACACTGTTGTTTTTATTAGAGGTGTATTAATCAGTGAAATATGGATTATTGATTAGTGATATGCTGGCTGAACTTTAAAGTTCTAGGAAAAATTAAGCAGAAATATCATATCAAACAGCCTATTGAGTATTGACCAGCATTACAAAATGTGAAAATGAATCCAAGCCAATGCAAGGCAGTGGGAAAGTGTTGATGCCAAGGGAAGTTTGAAATTTGAAACCTAATAAGAGAAATGGCGTAGGAATTGGTTTCAGTTGGATTAGCCTTTTACTTTGCATGATAAACATTTTGTATAATTGTTATGAAATTCCATGATTTTATTTTAATTTTTCCCAAATCAAAAGTCTCAACTTGATTCTCGAAATGACTGGGAATTGTTACAACTGACAACAGTTTTATGTATTATGCTTCTAGTCTGATAGTCGAGTTGGAGTGTAACAATGTGCACTTAATTAATTTGAGTTATTAGAATAACCATCATCTGAACAATGTGAAACAGGCAGAGTGTTAGTTGTTAGCACTGTTGGAACTTTGGCAGTATCTCATGAAGCAGACCTAAATGAAATTATATTATTGGGAGTCATAGCTTTTGTGGTAGACTACCGAGTGTGGTACACTGGTTTTGCACTGGTTACATTATAAGTAGATATTTCTAGCATGCTGTGATTGCCTATTGAATTGACTATAAACATGTAAACGCTGTCACCATTCTTGACACCCAAGAATATATTTTTCTTTATTAAGTTTAAAAAGATTGTTTTAATATTTAGGTAAGTATGCTCCAAATGTTGCATTTCGAGTGATTTATAACAATACAGTTATCATATAGCACTAAAGAACCACAGGATGTCACTGACATAATACTATTTCATCTTTTGTCTTGGATCGTACATTCAGCGTTTGAGCTCGAACAATTCGTTCTACAGTTTGCATCCAAGTGAATTGCTAATTGAACACATATCCAGCACAAAAACCAGAAAGGCAAACATATTATATGTACAGGACTCTCTTGTTGTTCTGTTGTATGTGGTTATCATATATATCATCCTTGGAATTTTTTTTTGAAAAGGCAATATAATTTTTTAAGCACCAAAACACCAAGAATCCAAAGGACTGGGGCTCTGAGAAGGAGCACCCAAACCACACAAGGAAACCCGAAGAATTACATCACCAACCCAACAGACATATAACTGTGACACCGAAGAGAAAACAGAGACAATAAAATAAAGCCACGCTAACAAACGGAATCGGATAGCCTCACCAAAAAGGAGCCAAGAAAACCTGCAAACGACAGTCATCAACCAGTGTCCAGTAGCCCAGGGCTAGGGTTCCACAGCGATCAACTCCAGTACTTTTTGCTCCCTGTATTCCATCCACAACAGCGAAATTCGTTGAATGCCGGGGAAGACGTCTTCATCAAGAATCCTATCATGCTCTCCAACTGAGGCAAACGCCAATCTATTTCTCCACTTCCATAATGCCCAATTGCCCAAACAGTAACTAAGCAAACTCCTTGGAAAACTTTCATATTACTATTGAAAATTAGTTGATATTCAAGCCATGTGTATGTTCAAAGCTGTCATTGTGTAGCCATGTAGCAAGCTTATAGTATAGTTGATCTGAATTTTTTCTGATATCCACAAGAGAGAACAGGTGAAGATATATGCTTTCCTTAGAGTGAACCTATTATTAACGTTCCACTAAAAGAAAATAAAAATTATGGCTCAAAGATATGGTTGGGTTTATATATGATAGACTACAATAAAATAATTATATACGAACTTATCAGAATTTGATTGGGATGGCTGCAAACTATTCTCTGTATCTCTTTGTTCTAGTCTTTTAGATGCTCCCTTATTTACCCCATTCTCAATTTGTTGATTTATATATGTGTGAAACATTCATACTATTAATGTAGACATGCTAGTTGCTTAAGAGTGTGGCATTAAAGTTGCTGCAGCCTGCTCATTGTTTGTTTGAGATCGAGATAAAATGGAGGTTGTTTTTGCATGGGGATATTATTTTGTTATATGTTTCAAATTAATGTAACTTATGTTTTGAGATATATAAACTTGACAGAAAGTTATTGATATTTTTTCTTGCTAAAGGACAACAGAATCCTTCAGAAATTGGAAAGAGGTGTTTGATGGTTGAAAGTTGGACAGAGGTTTTCAATTTAGATACGACTTTACATTTGATTTAACATATGTTAGGTGCTTAATATTCTTATGTTTGCTTCCTTATCACTTTGTATTTCAACACGTATTGCTTTATAATACAACAAAGGGATATCATGTTGGTATTAATATTATATTAGATACCATGTTATTTGGGACTAGTAACTTCAAGATTTTGTATTGGAAGTTCTTGAGTGATACTATACCTCTTTGATTTCATCCCTGGATTTAGCATGCTCATAAGTTATAACAGTTCTTCAATGCTATTATGTAAGCTTTTTCTAACCAATATATATTTATTTTTGTTAGTGTCCAGGCATCGACCTCTTATGAATCTATATGATAAAGCTCCTGCGGTTGCCAAGGATGCATTTGTGGCCCCAAGTGCTTCTATCATCGGTGATGTCCAAGTGGGAGCTGGATCATCTGTTTGGTATGGATGTGTTTTAAGAGGTAACAACTAAGCATGTTAGCATTTATAAACGGCTTCCATTATTTTGTACAGTCTTTTATCTACAATCATTTTTCTGATTTATTTTTAAACAAAGGAGGATTGTGTTAAGTTTGATCATTTTGTAGCTAACAGTAATAATTAGATAGAAAATAGTCCCGAAAGGCTTAATTGAAGTCTTTTCCAAATAAATAAAGTGTGCACACAATGACACAATTTATATCCATTAAGCCTTAACACAATAGTGGATTGTGTTAAGTTTCCGCATTATTTTGATTTATATCCATTATGTTTCCTGTTCTCCTCTCTTCATCTCTTTTAAAACTACCTGCTAAGGGCCACTGGTGCAGCTGCTTAACTAGGCGTTAAATGTTCTCTTAGTGATTATAGTATAATAATTCCTGACCTTGGGGATTTAGATTGTGCTAAAACAAGCTTGGATGTACGGAGAGTACACTTGTATAAGCCAAAGTAAAATCCTGACCTCTTTAGGGGCAGCACCGTGAACATGGTTAAGGCAGAGCCCCTCACTGTGTTCCCACATTTTGGCAGGCTTCTTTTATATGTTTTCAACAGGAAGTTAGACTGCTCTAACTTCATAGAGGCTCTCTAATCTCAAATACAAACACTACTATACATGTTGATCTATGATGTTTGTATCATCACATAATGATATTTGTTACCAATCCAGACAAATAATTGTTCTCGGAAAGTGGTGTCAGTTTAAGTTTCTCAAGGTTATCCAAGTAGCGATTCATTGTTGATTTCCTTCTTGAACATCTCTAACACCGTACCGCTTCAGTTACTTAGACTCAAGCATCCCCACCAATTATAAATGATGAGTTAATCGTTGAGGGGGTTGTTTTTTCTTTCCTAACTTATGTTTATCAGTCACCTTTTCTCTAGTAGGAGGTAATTTAATTGGAAACCTTGACAAATAATGAAGATTTGGAATAGTGGAACTAGCCATTTATAATTAATTCTACCAAAACAATGTAGTATCATATTCATAATTTGTATGTATACATATTTTAATAATACTTTTTTTGGATGTTTTGGTGGACTACTGTTTACTTATTTGTCGTCTGAAAGGTCCACTTAATTCCTGGTAAGCTGATTAAGCACTGTAGTTTATTTAATTGCCTAGCTTTACTTGATGCTTTTTAGACTCTAGAGATATCTTTTCTCTCCCTAAAATCTCTTATTGTTCAAACCTCTGTTCTCCAATACTTTATCATTGGCTCCCACGGATCTTCCCTCTCTACTCTTGTTTCATGTAAGGTAATCATGCTCCCTCATTTTCTTATATGCGAATATAACATGTCAATTGGACACAAATATATAACATTTCAAGTGGAACAAAATTAGTTTAAGTGAAAGCATGAATTAACGTTAAACCTCATAAAATGGCTGCTGAAGCAGATGATATTGGTTTGCGTACTGCTTACAATTTCTTCATTTCTTTCACTGTCTAGAAGGCGCCCTTGTATATTTTTCAGTCCATGGTTTTGCTGTTGATGGAAAATTTTCTCTTGACAATTACATGTGTGGTGCTTATGTAATTTGTAGGAGGAGGGTTTAATTGAAAGCAATAAATGTAGAGTTTCAATTTAAAGCCTTTACATACTATCTCTAACTTATTTGCCCGTCGTCTTAGGCAATTACTCCCTTTCATTCAAAAATGGAGTTGCATTTGTATTTTTTTATGTCAAATGTACTTGGTACTCGCTTTGCCTAAAAACATTTTCTATTTTTGGTTGTCTATATATTTTTTGGAAATCACTTCAATTCAAAGTTTATTACTTTGCCTAGTAGCAATTAATACATGATATTGGTGAAACTGATTGTGGTCCTCATGTTTTCTTCATTTCTCTTATCAAGGAAATTTTTTAGGGATCAAAGACTTTTGGTAAACATGTCTCGAGTCAAATGTTTGCATCTTATAGGCGCAAGATTGAAATCATTATGATTGCAAATTATATTCTATGTATTGCATATCTTGTAATCACAGGTTGTTAACCTTTTTTTAATTCATAAAAAAAGTTCAAAAGAGAAATCACTGTATTAACTTGTTTGACTCCTAATGCCAAAGTTCATTTTTTTATGGGAGGAGCATTTGGTAGTGCTACTTTTTAACTGAATCTGTAGTAGTTTTCTTTGATGTAGTTTATATTTATATTCAGTTATTAAATTGTGCTACACATGATTAATGAATGTAATCCTCATTTATAAAGACTCTGGAAACCACCATATGTCAAATATATATTCTCAAATTGTTGTCTACTACTACAACTATATGGAAGTGATTGAGTGGAGACCAACCTGGAGATAAGACCTTACAAAGGAGGTGTTGAGGTTCAACTCTCACACTCTCACCAACTTTAACTCCCTGAAGGCCACTCATGACTCATCTTGATCCTTGTAGGTGGTTTGCTCTTTCCACTTACTTTGATCATGTATTCATGCGCCACTGGCCCACACCTTACAAAAAACAATAATATTAATTACAGATGCTAGTGTGCAACTTCGCTTTTTACTGACACGTAGAGGTGTGCACGGTTCGGTTTGGTTAGTAGTTAACATGTGAACCGTGTTTTCGGTTTCGGTTACCCGTTAGAAGCTGGTTGCCCGTGGTTCGGTCCACGGTACCCATTATATGCTTAAAAAGCAAATAAAGTTATAGAAATATATCTTTTTTTAAAAACAAATTCTTTTTAAGTTCAAATTCATGGTAAATTATTTGATTAAAAATGTAAAAAGTTACACTAAATTTATTTAATAAAACAATTAAATTAAAAATAATTTGAAAAACTAGTATTTAATGTACTAGAATGTCTAAATGAAAGTATAAATAGATGCTACTAATTTGTATATATATAATCGGTTCGGTTATCCAAAGATTTGCTAAAAATGAAAACCTAAACCGCCCCGTGATGTTTCGGTTTCGGATCAAGCGGTTCGGCTCGGTTTTCCGGTTTTTTTTTTAACGCCCCTACTGACATGTTATTATCACAATACTTTACCCTTTGACATATCCTGCGTGTTCCAATAATATTCCATCTTGATTACAATTCTAAAATTGCGGACATCGTTTGTTTTAAAGGCTTTGTCCAGCAATGATACATCCCTGTTACTGATCAAAAGTCTGTTTGTATACAGGTGACGTGAACAACATTACCATTGGATCTGGAACTAATATACAGGACCACTCACTTGTGCATGTCGCAAAGTCTAATCTACCTGGAAAGGTGAATCCAACAGTGATTGGAGACAATGTGACTGTTGGTGAGAAACTTGCTAGAAGCTAGTTTTCTGATCTTGTTTAAACACAATTTAACGAGGCTCTTACCTTTCTTCCTTCATAAAGTAATTTAGATTCAAATACGCAGGTCATAGTGCTGTTTTACATGGATGCACTGTCGAGGATGAAGCGTTTGTTGGTATGAAAGCTACACTTCTTGATGGGGTTGTCGTAGAGAAGCATGGCATGGTCGCTGCTGGGGCACTTGTACGACAGGATACCAGAATTCCCAGTGGCGAGGTTTTTATTTATTCACCTCCTCTTTCTCATGAACATATGACATATCTATATCTATCTATATTATAAAGCATGAAATATAAGTTAAAATGAGTTAAGCCATTCAATCTCTAATCTAGTATTTTATTATCATTATTAAATATTAATAAAGTAGCAATCATTTATAAATCCATTAATTAGCAATATAGATTTATTTTATGACCATTTCATTGACGTAAACAATTTTACGCAAATAATTCCAACTTTGGTAAGTGGTATATTTTTAATTCAAACTGAATCCAACACCAAAACTACCGTTGCATGTGTAAGTGCTTATAATTCAAATTTAACACAAAAAATCCTAAAATGAAGTCTGTGTTAACTTTTTTTTATTTTATAAAAAGTTTAAACATTGTTTATTTCTTTTACTGTTATGTATCATTATACCCTTAAAAGTATATTTTGATGATAAAATTATTCAACTTAAAATGCATCAGTTACAAAGATCTCGTGAAAACTTGTAATATGACCCGACAAATATATTTACGACTTAGCCACGGTGTTGCACGTATATGATTTTTAGTGTCTTTAAAAAAACACATTTTCTAGTAACTTGTTATTGAAATTGGGTTACGAATCTGGAAACAGGTATGGGGAGGTAATCCTGCTAAATTCCTTAGAAAGCTTACTGAGGAAGAGATAGCCTTCATCTCCCAGTCGGCTGCCAACTACTCCAGCCTTGCTCAAGTCCACGCTACCCAGAACGCTAAGCCGTTGGAGAAAACCGACTTCTTAAAAATTCTACAAAAGAAGGCCAGCGAACCCAAGACACTGCTTCAATAATTGTCGAGTTCTACAATTCAATATCACAAAAAAAAAAAAAAAAGCTTTTCTTGTGAACAAGACTGTCAAGAAGGTACTTGTTTTTTGCTTCCTCCTGGTGAGTTTGATGTTTATGGAAATTGGATCATCGGTCTTTCGTTTTTGAAATAAAGAATAAACTTATTAGGGTTAGAATGATTACAACCTATAATCTGTCGTATTGTTTGTTTTAATCATTCTTATATGGAAGACTTTGAATGGATCTGATAACATTTCTGCTCTTGGTGACTTGGAATTGAAGCGACATTTGGTATTATATAACATCCCTCGACGAGGCGTTTGTTCTTCGGGCTAGTTCTTTTTATCTGGCTAATTGGCCGAGGGCGTTCATTTTTTTTATGGATTTCGTTTTACGATCCAAACTCGAGCTTAACTTTTCAAAGCTTAGCGAGACATGAGTCATGAGTCCAGCCCAAGGGTTCAATAATTGCAGAGGAGTTGATTTTCTGAACTTGAGCTAACAATCCAAATACACACTTTGTTTTGGTCATGGACTATATAGATTAAATCACAAATATGGCACTTAATAGTTTGGTGTCCAAATTATAAGTTTCTTTCTGTAACCTAAAAATTTATAAAGACCGTCCCCATTTTAAGATGGTCTTGGTTGAGTTTTGTTAAAGTCTGGCCTTAACAGTAGTTTTTGTTATTTTACCATATTCAAATCTCGAAATTTGAAAACCATTTGAGAAACAATATTGAATCCTTGATAATAATAAAAATCTCAAAAAGTCATTCTCCGAACCCTCCTAGCCTGAAGCAAAAAGAAACCCTTACCATAGAAAACCCTTTTTGTTCCGCCCATTTGTTCACGAGATCTCTGTGTTATTTGAAATCTAATGGTGATTCTCAATCTGGTCGACCTCCCTCGCATCTGACTGTCCGAATTCAGATATGACAACCTCACCATTCACTCAAAGTTGTGATTTGAGATACAAACAATACCTATATTCTTTGTAAATTGGGTTTTGATTGAATGTTACTGTTTCTTAGACGACGGTGCGAGAATTGTTTTGAGCCTGGCTCATTATATGCTCTAAAAGAGCTTGAACTAAAATGAACTCAAGCTCTTAACTTGGAGCTCAAACTTAAGGCATTAAGCTTATTTAGGTTCAAACCCAATACCCATACAGAATTATGTAATATAAATATATCTAAATTACTTTTTTGTTTTTGAACGATAAACTATCATATTCCTACTTCTAAACTACTCCTTTACCCCAAGACTTGCTTTCTCCACCTAAATTTCAACTTGCCTCCGACGGGAGTCAATCCCGTGACCTCTCACTTACATAACACCTTGGTACCGCTAGACCAAAGACCCTTTGGTATATATCTAAATTACTTAATTAGTACATACACACACAATGATTTGATTGTCAATGACTCAATTCATTTACACCCCTAATCCCAAAATGGTGATTGAATGTGCCATACATCAGCTGGCCTGTAAGTTTTGCTGATCTATTGTTTACTTTGTTAATTATCAAGGCAACAAATCGATATATTAATGCCGTCAAAGCTAAAGGTTGTAAATTTGTTTGCTACCATCTAGCCAACCCGTGGTAAATGCTCTAAAGTACTCGTTCACATAACAAAAGTGGTGCCTCTAAATTCATCGACCAACGAGCTTTTTATAAGTTTTAATACGAGAGAGTTCAAAAAAACGCAAAGCTTTAAAAAGGTTTGCACCATCGAAACATAAACACAAAAGTAATCATGTCAATTAACACGCTCTAGAACAACGGTAGGTATAAAATAGAACACCTGCAATCCTCAAATATCCATCGGAGCAGCTTCTTCTTGCTCTGCAGCAGCTCCTCCCTGCTCAGTGGCAGCACCACCAGCTTCGCCGCCAGCTTGCTCAGCAGCTCCCTCAGCCGTCGGACCTTCTTCCCCAGAAATCTCAAACTCGTCGATTAATGCTTGTACAGTTGCTTGGTCCAATATATTGAATGCTTCTCCTACTCCAACCACCGCGACTGTGCATACAGTGCTGGTGAGTTTTTCACCCTGCAACGTTTCTCTTATGGCAAATAGTGCATCCTTAATCAGGTCATCTCGAGAGGAACCCGTGAAGCTCTCAAACTTGCGTTCCAAGTATGTTTTTGCAGCTTGTGACCTAGACCCGATGGCAAAAGCTTGATATTCAAAGTAATTTCCGCTAGGGCAGTTGTAGTAGAGATGAGCACCAGATTCATCCAACCCAGCTACCAGCAGACCAACGCCATAAGGACGTTTCCATGACCGTTGGGTGCAAACCTGTCGATAAGTGATTGGTGTAAGAAAAAAGTGTGTTCATAGACGCAAAATGATGCCTCACATGAAGCAATAGAGTAACGCCTAGCATTTGGATTATAGCAAAAACAACTATAAGCTTCTATGCAACCAAGATCAAGATTAAATGATAAAACTGGTTCAGCAAGCAACTGATCACAAGATATGCATTATTTCAATAAGAACCTCCATGATATAGGTGTTATTTATTTTTTAAGAAGATAAATGTCTGAAGTCTGAAAACCACGTGTAAAATTAAGAGGAAGCCTTAAGATCTGAAATTAAGAGGCTCTTAAGTTTAGTTCAGACAACTCTCTTCCTCTTAATTTTAAGAGGCTCTTAATGAAAAACAAACAAGGACATAGTCTATAGATTCGTCCGGTTTGCTTATTCAACTTTATGAAACATGGGTTTATTTGCTCCTTTCAAGCCATAATTGTAGTTTTTTTCGACCAATCAAACCTCAAAAGAATCTATGATTTACAATTGACAGATTAGCAAATCTGAGTTCCTTATCGAAGCTTCGTCCTCATTTGCAATGGTTATCACCATAAGCAATTACGCATGAAAAAAAACACAAGAAATCTGTACGTATTCATTACACCTTCACGGCTTCACTACTCTGAATACAATGTCATTTCAAAAATTTAAGGAAACTCTGAATATTCTTTTAAAGCAACATATTCAATAGCCAACAAAGATTAATTCAGCACTCAACAGCATTACTTGCTATTTGACTGGACATAAAATGCACTAACATAACCATGTGTATGAAACCAGGATAAATAACACAGGCCATTTGGATCTTGAATGAAAGATGATACAATATACAGGCATAAATAGTAAATCTAATATAACAATCTAAAGGTATTGTATAACTCTGAAGTATGAATAATTAAGAACAATATTGTACAAGTTACTCAAATATTATTGGTTTATGTGATAGTTCTTTATGATTGAAGTTAACACTCATTAGGCAATCCAATTGGGAAAAGAAGATAAATACTTGGAGATGAATGGTGTGCCATTTTTCTATCTAGAACTCCTGTTTCGTCATGCCTCATTATGATTAAAATCAGCAAATCGTCAAGGTCAGTCAGAATAGGGTGTTTAGTCCCGCAAAACAACACAAATGGCAAACACAAACAATGAACAGATAAAAGTTCATAGAACTATAACCTAAAAAAGCTGGTGCTATTAGTATGAAATAGGGCTACTTTTACTACATATTTAGCTGCAATGACCAATAAGTCAATAACTTAACCACAATCCTCTAAAGTAGTAAGATGATATCGATGTAGATGTCCCATTGCAGACCCCTCTGACCCTGATGTTTGCAACAATACATGTTTCAATAAAATATTCTCTTAACCACAATTACACTCATGTGTTCATCTTTCATGGAAGTATGGAACCAAACCACCAATGATCAAAGAAATCACTCAGCTTATAAAGAATTATAATTAATCAAGAAATTACCATTATAATTTACAGCATTGCTAAAGAACATCACTATCCATCTCGTTCATCTCAAATGCACTTTTCCATAGAAAGTAGAAAGAATCAAATAAATACTCCACCAGTTTTCAAAGCTAAACCATTTCTCCAATATTTTCTTCTAACTATGAGTGTAAGTGATCCTAGAGCTTAAGTTACTACTCCATGTATCATTAATCTTCAAAAACTCACAAAGTAACTTCTAATTGTAGTATATGATTGAAGGTTTGTTTTCTATCTACCATCAGCATTTCAAATTACACATAACAGAGTTCCCATCTTTTACCTATTACACAGTTTAAAAGGTGTCCAAAATCTAATGCTTCCATGATCAATTTGAGGACTAATAGGAAGAACAAAAAAGGATTTTCGGTATTTTTCCCAAAGTAAACCCTAGGAACTGAAATCAATTTTAACATTATAAAGACTTAAAGAGAAAATGGTTTGGTTAAGGTAGAAGGGGACCTGAGCTTTATCGGCGAGCTGAACAACTAAACGGCCAACAGGAAGAGGAGACTCGTAGGTATAGCCATAATTAATACACTCGGATCTCATGTACCGTGAGAGAACACGGCCGTCAGCGGTAAGACCAGCGATGGCGACGCCGATATGGTCATCGACCTTGAAGATCTTCCTCTGATGCGATGAAAGTTCCGAATTAGCTTTATTGACACAGGCGAGAACAACGTGAGTCTTGGATCGGAGACCAATGGCCGCCGATCCTTGCTTGACTGCCTCCATAGCGTACTCTACCTGAAACAACCGCCCTGCCGGCGACCATGTCGTGACGTCGGTGTCGTACTGATTTCTAAACATCTTTAATGCGTTTGATTAATGAAAACTTTCGCCGGAAAAGTATTCGTCTCTCGGTGAGTGTGTGGGTTCGTCTGAGACGATGAACTCTGGCGAGGGTTAAAGATGGGCTTTTCTTTTTCTTCAAGCCAAATGCCTAATGCCTTTGAGCAAAAATGATATAATTCATTAATTAAGTTTATTTCTTTTCTTTCATCTTTTATTTTGAGTTAATAATAATAGCTTATCTATAATCTATACTTTTAAATATTTTTAAATGAGTTAAAATTTTCATTTGTCACGTTCTTCTTTATTTTGATATTTTGATATAATTTTTAGTTTTTCATAATATCTGTTAAATACAAATCAAATCAAATTCACTTTATTAAATTTTAACTTAACTAATTTAATAATTAATTAACCAGAATTATTTAAACTATAATTTATTATTTTATTATTTTCTATATATTGTAAATATTTATTTTAAAATATTATTATTAAGTCAACTCATGCAATAGATAGACATTAACCTATTTTTATTATCATGATTTAAAATATATATTCTTGATGATAAACAAATAAAGTATTATTATTAATACTAACTAGTTTATAACCCACATATTATGTTGATATTTTTAATAAAAGATATTTATATACTGAACATAAAAACACACAACTATTAATTATTTAATTAATAAAAATACTATTCTTATTTGTAATAACTATTATTTTTCTAACTTTATAAATTAATATAAATAGTCTATTTTTTATTTTTTTTACTTTACAAAATTTATATGTTATAAATTGAAATTTTAGTTTCTATATAATATAATACTTATATATTTTATTACAAATTAATATTTATAGATTAAAAGATATAAATAAAATAAGAAATTGTATTTATCTTTTATTTATAGATTTACAAATAATATAGTGTATTTATCTTTTCTAAAAATAATTAATTTCATTTATCTTATAATTATTATAATATTAAGTTGCATTTATCTTTGCCGAGAAATATGGAGGTGACACATGACATTTAATTTTCTCCTTTATTATATATAGATAAATAGATAAATATTATGATTATTTTTATTTCTGAAATTTTGATTGTCCTTACACCTTCTTCCCATTCGGGTTGGGTTGACCCAGAAGCACACTAAAAATAAGACCGTTTGATGATTAAACATAAAACTTTGCAATTTTCTTCAGTCATTTTAAGTGTAACTGACTTATAATTTTATGGGTTAATGGTCTTGTTGTCTTATATGCTAATTACTTAAGCTATAAGAAACTAATTAGTTAGTTTATTAACTCAATTGATGTTCATTTATCATAAAGTCGATGCAATCCACGAAATGCGATCCACATGGTTTGTCACCACATACTTGTACGTAAATTGTATTACTTGTGTGTCTACTCAAGCTCTATATGTTTAGACCTTAAAATAAATAAGCTTGAACTCGAACTTTAGACATTAATCTTGTATAACCAATTACAAGCTAAGCTCAAGTTTTACAGCTAAACTCATTTTAACCTCCATCATGAGAAATACTTCATATAGGTGATGGGTAAACTCATTTTAACCCCCATCATGAGAAATACTTCATCAGGGAGAATCGATGTCACTTAGTTGTTGAATTTACTGTCACGCTATGTGAGAGTTTGTACACATACACATCCGAGTTTAAATTCTAACAAGTAAAGGTGTATTCACTATGAGTTTTTTTCTAACTTATTAGGCATTATTATTGTATTTTATCATCTTTGACGTCACTATACACTCAACACTTCTGTATTTATCGTCAAATCATCCCAAATTATGAAATAGTTTGTGTTGATGCAATCTTGTATTTCGTGAGAGAATAAAAATACCCTCATTTGCAAGTCTTCCAATGTATTAATTATGATCTAATGTTCATCATTTTATAATGAAGCAAAACATCATAACTAAAGGGTTAATATTGGAAAAAACCTTATAAACTTTTCTCATTTTCACGATTAAGTCCTTAAATTTTTTTCCCAATTGTTAAAAGGACTTAAACCATCAAGAAAAAGGTTTAGGGACTTGATCACAAAACTAAGAAAAATTTATGGGGTTTTTTTCAATATTAACGCTTAACTAAAAGTTTTAAATGCATTATTATCATAGAAATACAAAAGTGTTTCACGGTATTACATAGATACAGACATACAGTCATACAGATAAATTTCACACACAAACCTGTTGGGCTTGTAATTTAACCGAAAACTCTAAATATAGTGCCATTGGGCCTGGCCTGTGTGTCACACTAGTCACTACTGGGCCAATATGGTAAAATTGGGCTCAAAATGAACTGGATCGGCCAACCAGCTACCTCCAAAATGTTATAATTAAATGTTATAATTTGTAATTATAAAAACTATTGTTTTAATTACAAAACTGAAAAATAGCTAAAATTAAAACTTTTATGACAAAGAGTCCAACAACCATGTTTGATCCCTGCCTCTGTTTTACCTTTTTTCTTTCTTCTTTTGTCACTTGCTACTTTTTTAAATGGTTAAGTACCATTTTAACCATCTTAGATCCAACTATAAGGTTTGTTTTATTTTGCCACTAAATTATTTTTTGTCCTGATTTAGTCAACTTTAATTTGTTGTTCTACTTGGAGGAAAATGAATAAAACTAATGACTAAATCCGTACAAAATATTATCGTTTAGTGGCTAAATCAGGACAATTTGTAGTGGTTTAATCGGTGAAAAGTCGTTTAATGGCTAAATATGTATACAAAAATAGTTTAGTGGCTAAATCAGAATAAAAAATAGTTTAATGATTAAATAAAAAATCCTGAAAGTTAGATGGTTAAATAATATATTTTCTTACCTAACATTCAAAGAATTGATATTTCATTCCCATAATATGTTTTTTCATGTCGACACTACCTACCACACATCACCCACCCACCCTACCTAACCATACTCCACCCCACCCCAATCCTATCCTCACCCACCATACCCCACCCAGCCATCCTACTCCACCCTACCCCCACCTACCCTTCCCATCTATCCACCTACCTGCCCCACCCTATTCTCATCCCAATCCTAACCTACCCATTTCACCTTACCTAACCATACCTCCAATCAATACTACCTTACATTTTTTTACCCATCCTAATCTTCCTTTCTCTGCCCTACCAAACCATACTCACCCCACCTACCCCACTCCATCCAATCTTACCCCACCTACCGTACAGTCATACACTCACCCATCACATCTCACCTTACAACTAAATAGAAAAATAACAGTGAATGAAGTTTAATTTCATTCTATTCCATTCCTGACAACCAAACAGTAAGGATTGAAGTTGAATTTCACTCCATTCTTTTTCCAGTATCTATTCTTTTTTAAAACATTCTGCGAACCTAACGCTCTCTAACTATATCCCATAAATTTATGCCTGATCTATCTTAAACAATGTATGTTTGTTATTAATTATTAAATTCGGGACTTTACTAATAATAGTTTATAAAAAAAATTAGGAGATTTAACATAACTGCATAAGTAAGAGATTTATTCGTAATAAGTCATATACAAAATAGTTTATAAAAGGTGTGACCAATATAGAAGAATGTGAAAGAAGGCTTTGTTGGGTGATGAAACAAACAATTATTAACCGTGAATGGAGAGAGGTCTTTACACAGGACAAAGGAAATGTGTTGCCAGTATAGGTATGCAAAAAAAAAAAAAAAAAAAAAAAAACAAATGGAAAATGGAAAACGGAAATGACTAAAAAAAATCCAAACCGTTTGGTTTGGACTGTAAATTTTCAAAAACCAAAAATTTTAGTTCGCTTTCGATTTTGTCATTCAAAAAATCAAAACAAACTTCAAACCAAACGAAAAGTTATATAAATATTAAAACTTTACTAATCTGAATATTTTGTTATTTTATTAAGATGTTTCTTGGTGTTTCATTCTTTATATTATCGGTTTTTATTTTTTTTTCCTTTTAATAACAATTTCAATTGTTTTGCGTTGCTTTTCTAAGCATAAAACTTTAAATGACAGAAATGGTCGCTGTGGTTTGCATAAAACTTTGGATACGGTCCCTGTGGTTTCAATTTTACATAAACAACCATTATTATCACTGTTTACTTGCAAAAATGATCCCTCTGCCGTAAACTTTAACAATCAAATGGTTAAATCTTTTATAATGACCATTTTACCCTTTTTTTGATAACATTTTGATCCCTCAAGTACGTAGTTCATTTTAGTTTTGATCCCTCAAGTAAATTTTTTTATTTAACTTTATTATTATTATTATTATTATTATTATTATTATTATTATTATTATTATTATTATTATTATTATTATTATTATTATTATTATTATTATTATTATCATCATCATCATCATCATTATTATAAACATTATTATTATTATTATTATTATTATTATTATTATTATTATTATTATTATTTGATTTAACTTTTTTACATATTAATTTATTTGTTTATTAAGTTTCCTATATTTTAATATATTTTTCAATTTAAATTACAAACTTATTAATTTTTTTATTATAAACAATAGTATCAAATTAGAATTCATTTCGTTTTTTAGCTTTTTCGAATGAAAAAATACAAATATTTTATATTGTAGTTTTCCAAACCAAAAAAATTTGAATCTTAAGCTTTTATTTCTTTTTACAAACGAAAAAAAGTTACTAGCTATTCATGTTTCATTTTTTTCATTTTCTAAACGTAAAAAGCTACGAAAATCAATCTGTTGTTTTTTATTTTTTCTGCACCAAAAGATTCAACCTATTCTGATTTTATGTTTCGGAAACGAAAGTAAATACAAACAATTCTGTTATTAGTTTTTGCAAACGAAAAAACTACGAATAATTCTGATTTTCAGTTTTTCCAAACAAAAAAAGCATTTTTTCTAGTTTTTCGAACCAAACCATTACCTTTTTTTGTCCGAACGAAAAACTACGAACCATTACGTTTTAAAGTTTTTTAAAAAAATGAAATAGTGTGTAGCCTTTTTGTTTGGAAAAACAAAAAAAAAATGAAATGATTTGTAGTTTTTTACAATTGGAAAAAGTTAAAAACGTAATAATTAGAATAACATAAAAACCGAACAAAAAATAGACTATTTCATCTTTTGAAAAATCGTATTTACGTTTGGATAAAGCTAAAAAATCAAAATGGATCTATTTTTTTATTCGATTTTTATGTTATTCTAATCATTATGTTTTAAACTTTTTTCAATAGTAAAAAACTAAAAACCATTCCATTTTTTAAGATTTTCCAAACAAAAAGGCTACACACTATTTCATTTTTTTAAACAACTTTAAAGCGTAATGGTTCGTAGTTTTTCGTTCGAAGAAAAAAATAAAAGATAATGGTTTGATTGGAAAGCCTAGAAAAATAAATTGATTTTTGTTTGGAAAAACTGAAAATCAGAATTATTCGTGGTTTTTTCGTTTGCAAAAACTAATAACAGAATTGCTTGTATTTATTTTCGTTTTCCAAAACAAAAAATCGGAACGATTTGAATTTTTTGGTGCAGAAAAAAATAAAATACGGATTGGTCTTCGTAGTTTTTTACGTTTTAAACTGAAAAAACTTAAAACATGTATAGTTAGTAACTTCTTTTCGTTTGAAAAAACAAATAAAAGCTTAAGGTTCAAAATTTTTTGGTTTGGAAACTACAATACAAAATGTTTGTATTTTTCATTTGAAAAAGCTAAAAAAGAAATGGATTCTAATTTGATACAATTGTTCATAACAAAAAGAAATAATTAAGTTTGTAATTTAAATTATAAAATATATTAAAATATAGAAAACTCAATAAACAAAAAGATTAATAAGTAAAAACTTAAAATAAAAAAAAATAATAATAGTTATAATAAGGGACCATTTTTGCAAGTAAACAGTGATTATAAGGACTGTTTATGCAAAATTGAAACTACAGGGACCGTATCCAAAGTTTTATGTAAACCACAGGGACCTTTATGTAATGTACTCAACTTATTATTATTGAATTTGAGCGATAATCAAATTTGTTATTGTTGAACTTATAAATATACAACAAGTTTTATCAACGAAAAATAAAAGATTAAATTTAAAAATCGAAAACTCAAAGTCGAAACTGAAAAACCGAAACCAGAAAAAAAAACATATGATTTGGTTTTTAAACGATTAAATAAATAGGTCATTTATGATCTTCATTAGTGGCCATTAATTACAATGTGTGAACATAATCTACCTTCATTAATACAATAGGCATTTGCTTTTACGGACCATACACTCCAGACTTCCCTTTTCTATCTATTTAGGGGACGTTTGGTCTGCAGACTTTTTCTTTGGGATATACATTTTGTCAAAGGATTTGCATTATGCAGTATTTGCATTCGTAAAAAAATTTACATTATTTTTTTAGGAAAAATTGATAATCTAAAGAATGCAATGTAACTGAGATTTATAATCCTAGGAGGGAGGCTAGGTTTTTAAATAACAAAGAAAGAAAAAATTTAAGAAATATTGAAATTAAAAATCTTTACTGCAATATGCGACCGAAACACAGGATTTTAATTGCAAGTCCCAGTAAATTTCAGAAAATCCGCGAACCAAACGCCCACTAAGTCTTGATATTAGTTGGTGTCATGTCATTTACCACATGGTTAAAAACATTAAAAAGAATGAGAGGGTGACACACCATAAAAGAGTAAAAAAAAAAAAAAAGAAATTCCTAAACTTCTAAATAAATTAATAAATAAAACATATTTGCTATATCTTTAACTCCTAAATATAAACAAAGAGATCACAAAGTTAAAAGAACAACATATGATTTTTTTAGTAATTTATAAAGGTTTTAAAAGATCAAATAATAAAAATAATATAATGTCGTTAAAGTTCAGGTTTATATCATACGGTTGGTCTCTTTATCCAAAAAACACTTTTAGTTAAGCAAATAAACAATCAAACTGATATGATGTCCTCAAATTTCACTTATTCGACATTAGCAATCTAGTTGTTATATTACACACAGACTATTAAAAGTTTTATGATAAAAGATAATCGTAAGCCTAATTCCTGTGTGATACTTGTTTTAGCATGTTGGTTTGTTTTAAGAGATCAAACGTGTATTTAATTATACTAGGGGTAAAGCCATACAATAGCAACCTACTTTTAAAAATGTATTGATATGGTACGTCTACTTTTTTAATTATCTATATGGTACGTGTACTTTAATTTTCTGTATCGATATGGTCATTCTACATAATAGAGCCCGATTTTTACATACGAAACATGGTTCTAATGGTACGAAAAACAGGGGTCTATTACAAATATGGTCATACCGGTATGAAAAATTGAAGTACATGTACCATATCGATATTTAAAAAAGTAGACGTACCATATTGATAAATTTTCGAAAGTAGATTACTATTGTATGACTATACCCCATTATACTAATCTAAATTTAACATAATTTTAGTATTTATTTGACTTAAACCCAAATTCCCAAACTTGTTACTTGTGAAACGATATAAGAATTGCATGTGTACCATATAATTGAAATTAAAAGGAATATAAAGCTTCTCAAAATCTGAAAAATATGTAGAAAAGGCAAATTGAGATCCAATCTATGTCCAAAAAAGAGAGTAAAGTAAAGGCATTGATTTGCCAATGGTGGCATATAACTTTAAGATGTGATATATTACCATTTCATTTGCATTTGATTTGACTTGATTAAAAAACAAAATAAAAAATAGATTAAAATTTGTTAACTTATGTCAAGATAAAATCAAATTAAGGAGTTGGATTAGTTTTGATCGTTTCACTTTTCGTTCTTATTGAAACTGGTAAACTTAAAAAAAAAACAGAATTGAAAACCTAATGAAATGATAGATAATATATATCTTTTACCTAGTTTTAGTAGGTTTTTTAATCATTTGTCTTTTAATGGGGAAAATTGTCACAATGATCAAGCTGATAAAATATTAAAAATATGATAGGTTTTTGAACATAAATGTTAAACTAAAATGTCATTTATATTATTATATTTGATTAGCAAGTTATCGATAATGAATTTTACGGTTTTGACTAAAAATGTGAGAATTAAAATGTAAAAAGATAAATTAAGAGACCAAATTAATAAAATTATAAAAATATATTTCTTTTTCTGTAGAAACCCTATTATAAATAAAGAAACAAAAAAGTAAAGGAAAAAAAAAAGAAAGAAAATCTAATAGTAAAATCCATGCAATGCAAGATGTTTTGGAAAAGGCAAATTGAAGTGAGATCCAATCTCTCTATAATAAGAATAGAAAAGGCCAAAGCTAAAGAAAAAGTGATGATGAGTTCAGCCAATGGAGCTTTATAATGTGGATGACTATTGACTCCATCATTCATCACCTAAAAAGACCTACTACACTATTAGATTTATGACAAAAATAAATTATAAAAAAATGTAACTTGATTTTACATTCTTATTAAAGATATATTAATGATATTAAATGACCAATTCTAAATGTATATTCTTTTACCAATAATGGATCATGGTCAACATCTTCCTAACGTGAGAAGAGATTAAGTTTAATCGATATGTTTTGTATTATTAACAAAAAAAACCGTGACAAGAATACTTGATTAGTAAAATTTAGTTTATATTCATTGACTGAAACTTAAATAAACTTAAATTCAAGCTTAAAAAATCTGAACTTTATAAAACAAACAAATAAATAAATCAAAACCTGACTTAAAATTGACAAACAATACATTTTTCATACAAACAATATGATATAACATATGAAAACTATATCATAAAAAATGGTTATTTAGCTAAATTTTCATTCATTGTCTGAAATTTGAATAAATGTATATTCAATGTTCGTAAAACAATATAAATCACTTCACCGTAAAATATGAAAAATCTGGCATTTAAACACACCAATCCATAACAAAACATATGAATAGATTAAACCCAGAGGGTGATCAACAAGGCCAAGAGGTGTCGCCGGTGGGTGCGTTGGTAGCCGAGAAGAGAACCAAGAAAGTGAGCAATGAGTCCAAGAGGGTACTGGTGGGGGAGGGGGAAGGTCGTTAGGATGTTGACAATGCCGATATGGGAGGGTCCTCAAGAAGAATGCGTTTGAAAGGAGAACAGAGTGGAAAGAAGTGAAAGGAAATGATTGTGAAAATGAGGGTTTCAAGAAAAATGGATACACTAGAGAAACAAAAGTAGCTGACGACAATGTAGAGCTATAACTATAAGGAGCTTAAGTAGTAATAACTACTTCTCATCAACAAATTCTTTGGTTCTTAGTTGAATATCTACCTAAATTATAGGCTATTTTAATGAATTGATCTAAACTTGGCAATTTTAAAATATATAACGTCCATTCGTAAAATTTGGTCAGTTTTGTAATCATCAGTTTCATCTCTAAAAGAATATAAAGTTTATAAAAGCTTCATTTAGGATAATGTAACACATCATGTATCAATTTATATTGCTAAAAGTTTTGTTGTTCCTTAAAAGGTAGTGGATTTTTATTTATTGAAAGAAAAGGGAACTATGTATATATTTTTTCTTGCAAAACCAAGATTAACGGCAACCACAAGGAGTAATCCTCAATAACAAAAATAAACACAGGTCCACAATAACATCCAAACAAAAATTATACCCCAAAAAGAAAGAAAAGACAATTAGCCAAAAATAAACATGTGGCTTAAAGATCCAATAACCAAGAACCCCCTTCCAATTTTTACATTTATTTTCAATCCATAAAAAAAATAATTTCTGAACCTGCAAAAATAAAGAATCATGTTTTATTTGTTGCAATAAAAGACAAACAAATTATATGTTCTTAGGGTGTGTTTGGTACAGCGAAATGAGGGCAGAGAAATGGAAATAAGTACATTTATCTTGTTTTGTTTGGAGTCTGAGAATTCAAAATAAAGAATTAAGGGGGCGTTTGATTCGCGGATTCACTAGGATTTGCATTTAAAATCCTGTGTTTGGTTTGCAGATTTCAGTAAAGATTTAAAATACCAGGATTTTTTAAATCCCTTCCTTATTTGTTATTTAAAAACCCAGTCTCCTCCCTAGTATTTTAAATTCCAGTTATATTGCATTTTTCAAATTAATAAAATTTTCCTAATAGATAATGCAGATTCTTTGACAAAATTCTGACAAATGCAAATACTGCATAATGCAAATCCTTTAATAAAATGCAAATCACAAATAAAAAAATCTGTGAACCAAACGCCCCTAAGGGATTTCTTATTCTCTCACATATGAAGAGAAATGGATAGAAATGAATACCGAATTCTCTGGAGAATTAGAAAAAACATGGAGACGTCACTTCACTTCTTCATCAAGACATCCGATCTTCATTGTCATTAATCGTCGTTTCTCTCTCTCTCTCTCTCTCTCTCTCTCTCTCTCTCTCTTTCTCTCTCTCTCTCTCTCTCTCTCTCTCTCTCTCTCTCTATCATCGTAAGGTACTATCAATCTCTCGCTTGCTCTGTAGCTCTTTTCCTATGTTTCACGAGATATTAGTTTGCTATTTATGTTTCACAAATTGAATGACATTGTTTTGGTTTGCATCAAAATGTAGTACTTTGTTTAGTTTGAATTAAACTGTAATACTCTATTTAATTTTTTTTTTGGGTTAAATTATGTTGGTAATTGTTTTGTTGGATCAATAAATTGTTTTATTATTAGTATTTTGACTTGTGAAAAATTATGATTGCAAATAATAAAACTTTTAGGTTGCGTTTAGTTAACGAAAACTAGTCATTTTTCAATTTCAGTTTTAAAGTTATAGTTTTTAGAAAAAAACAAGGGTTTTTATAAAAAGTGAAAACTTGTTTAGGTGATGAATTTTTAGTTTTAAAAAAATAATACGTGTGATTATAAAATAAGAAAAATAGGATAAGTGATAAAAAAATAAGAGAGAGAAATAGAGTATTATAAAAAAATATAGAGTAGGTAATAGAAAAGTAAGAGAGAGAATATGAAATGGTATTTTAAAAAGTGAAATGAAATTTTATGAAATTGTTGTTAAGTAAACAAGTTTTCATTTTTTATGAAAAATGAGATGGAAATTTTAAAAATTTTTGGTAACTAAACGCATCCTTAGAATTCTCTGTTTCCCTAAAACAAAAGACATGATTCACTGTAATATTTCTCTGTTAAAATTCTCTGTTCTACAAAACAGATGAATCAATTCTTTTTCTTCAGACTCTTTCTCTACAATTTCATTATTTGTTGTCATTTATCTGCAATTTCATTCTCTGTACCAAACACACGTTTAAGGAAAGAACATGACTCAAGTTTAATATATGTGATTGGCACTTTATTAGCGTACCACTAACCCTCTAAATATCGTTTGGAATGATTACCAAAGATGGGTCGTGAGGGTCTAATATAGTTAGTGGATTCGAGACTAAGTCTATAAAATTAGTTATATATATACACATGATAAACACGCTAAAACGAGTTTATAAAATTAATTACGAGTCAAAATCATAGAATTAGAAAAAGTTTAAATAGACTCGAGTTGAATTGACTCATTATATTAAGTTGTCTGTTTACTCGATTCATTAGAAGAAAAAACCTAAAAATTATATTTTAGGCACTTTTAAAAAATCTGAATTTTCAACCAATTTTATTTTTTAATTACCAAAAATTAATATTTATACCTTAATTATATAATATTTACATAATTGACATCTCATATCTAGGTTGCTAAGTTAAATTCTAGTCAAATAGTATCAAATGATTCACATCCATTGTTTGACTTTTCACCCAACAAATGCATAGATTATTCTTGAAATCAAATTACATGTGTGTTTTTCTCACTAGTGAAATTACATTTTTACCCTTGACATTAAGTTTCACCAAAATAGTACTTCCCCTTGTCTTCCACCTTCCCTTTGTCCTGTTTCTGCAGAATTCCAATTCCCCCATTCCTCTCCTGCAAACAAACAAAAAACTCTCTCTTTCTCATTATATCATTCAAAAAACCCAAAACCAAAACCAACCCTAGAAGAGAGACCTTCAATGGAGTCTCTCTCCCGTCCATTTCACCGTAGAAAACTTTCAAATGCTAACAGCTTCTCCGGTAAAAACGCTTATGATGGTGTTCTTTCCGGTCACCGTCCTAAGTTCGACGGAGTTCCTGTTGTCAAACTTGAAGAGTATCGTGAGATTTTTAGTACCGGTCAAGCTGATTCTTCGATTCCAGTTCTTGATGTTTCAGCTTTAGAAGAATCAGAATCATCTGATGGTTTCAGTTTCGAACTGGGGAGTATGAAGCCGGATTACGGTAAGATTTTTGGGGGATTTTGTGATGAAGAAATTGCTGTTTCTTACGAAGAATTGCTTGCTCGCGACAAAGCTAGGTAGTTTATGGATTTAATTTATTTTTGTATTTCAAGTGTTTGAAGTGAAATTAATCGTCGGTTTTGTTGTCTCGATGAAGTTTATGCAACTTCCCTCTCATTTTTGGCAATGCCGATGATGCTGATTTTGAAAAAAGATTGTAATTTGGCTAAAAGTTTTGATTTTTTTGTATGGTATAAATGCTTAACTGAGAAATCTATGTGTATAATGTGGCTTCTGTTATATTTGATCCAGATTCCCTCAATCCCAATCTTTGTCTTCTACCCTTTTTGTCATTACTTTTGTGGAGAGCAATTTACAAAATCATTTTGTTTGAGTTATGATGTTTTTGGGTAAAGGAGTGTGAATTTGTAATTATTTTGCCCTAATTAGCTTTTTTCGATGTAAAGCACTCCTGAACACATGTCTATGTTCAAATTGTTTCCTAATTTTTGGTAGGCCAAAGACCTGCCATTTTTGAGACCTAAACCCTCACCTCAAGGTTAGATCTGCCATTGTTTAGATTTAAATCCTCAATTGCAAGGTTGCGTAAGTCGGTTAAGTATCAGAATGTCTTGGTTCTTCAATGAGATAGTGTGACGTATTAGACGAATTTATTAGCGAGCCATTCTTAATTGTGATTATGTTTGCCCGGGGAGGCTTTGAAGGTTAAGAATTTGAATAGGTAGGGAATGCTGCTTTTCTGAATTTGTTGGATGCCAAATGAAGTAATCTTGAATGTTTGATCATGTATGTTTTCGGGTTTTAGCGTTACTTTGTTCATGAGTGATAAATTGTATGTAAATTCTGGCCTATTGAGCTGCATGGTTTGTTCTCTTGCAGGGTGGTGCGGGCCATAATTTCTAGATATTTTAGTTTTAGGTTTCGAATTACTCACACTATCTTTTTCCAGATTTGTGATTGAGTGTAGCAATGTCTATGGCATGCTTGAGCTTTTGTATAATTTTGTTCTTTTTCGGCTGGTCAACTTTTGATTGTCTACATGCTATATACGCTGCAAGTTAACTAATTTTGTAATTTAGTATAACCATTTATAGTAGAAAGTCTTGGTTCCCAATTATAGCGGCTTTTAGGTTTGATGTAGTAAAGTATCACACTATCGCCTATCAAATTAGGAAATTATCTGAAAATTTATCTACGCTCTTTTGCATGCATACTATTTTATACTGTTTTCTTAAACATTTCAGCGTTTTCCTTTCTTGATACATTTGTTTTTATCAAAAAGGGCGCAAATTTAGTAGCGGTTTGCAACCCTTTTCTCTAACTGATATTGTTTGCAGGGCTCCTTTGTCAACAAGTCCAAGCTCTCAAGATTCAGGTGATTCGTCTTATCAATCTTCTGATGCCATGAAGCAATTTAACTTGTCATATAACAAGATCAGCCAAAGGAATAAAGATGGGTTAGATGGGACGACACATGTCGCTCAGTTACATGCTGTACCTGGATTTACGTGTTTCATTGATGAAGAAACTTCTCAACTGAAAAAGGAAAAGAAGCTAAAATCATCTGTACCACAACACGTTCATCCTAGTGTGAACTCGAGCAGGCAAGAGTTGTATGAGAAAGAAACTTTACGAAGTGGTGTAGAATCTAGAAGTAAATATCGTCAAGATGTATCGTTATCTGATGGTAAGATTTCTGAGACACTTCCTACCGTGCTTAAATCACATCCCTCCAAGGTATCATCACCGTCTGCAGCTTCAATACCCAACAATGAAGCGAGTTCTCAACCAAAGAAGGAAACCGAGAAGCAAAAGTTTTCTATAGGAAGTAACGGTCATCCTAGTGTGAACTCGAGCAAACAGGATTTTCTTGAGAAAGCTTATTCTTCACAACGTGATGTAGAATCTAGAGGTAAATATCATCAAGATGAATTGTTATCTGATGATAGAATTTCTGAGAAACTTCCATCCGCTCTCAAATCACATCCCTCCAGCAATGAAGCAGCTTCTCAAGCAAAGAAGGAAACCGAGAAGCAAAAGTCCTCTATATCAAGTAATGTCCATTCTAGCGTGAATTCCAGCAAGCGGGATTTTCTTGAGGAACAAACTTCAAAAAGTGGTGTTGAATCTAGAAGTAGATATCATCAAGGTGAATCGTTATCTGATGATAGAGTTTCTGTGACAAATCCGACTAATCTCAAATCACATCCCTCCAAAGTATCATCGCCTTCTGCAGCTCCAGTAACCAACAATAAAGCAGCTTCTCAACCAAATAAGGAATACGAGAAGGAAAAATCCTCTGTAACAAATAACATCCATCCTAGTGTGAACTCCAGCAAGTGGGATTTTCTTGAGAAAGAAACTTCACGAAGTGGTGTCGAGTCTAGAAGTAAATATCATCAAGATGAATCCTTATCTGGTGATAGAATTTCTAAGACATTTGCAGCCGAGCTCAAATCACATCCTTCTAGAGTATCATCATTGCATGCAGCTTCAGTAGCCAACGGTGAATCAGCTTCTCAACCAAAGAGGGAAACCGAGAAGCAAAACCCATCTGTAATAAGTAACGATCATCCTAGTGTGAACTTCAGCAAGCAGGATTTTCCTGAGAAACAAACCTCACAAAGTGGTGTCCAATCTAGAAGTCAATATTGTCAAGATGAATCCATATCTGATGATAGAAATTCAAAGGCATTTCAGGCTGATATCAAGTTACATCCCTCCGAAGTATTCTCAGCAGCAACCAATGTAGAGAATCATAAAGAGCATCAGAAAGAATCAACCGCTACAAATGCGGAGACATGTAATAAGAGTGCTACTCCTGGAGATCTTCCTCAATTTTGCTTTAGTGAGGAACTTGATGTCAATTCTGCCGCTGCTGCTTCTGCTGCTGCTTTGAGAAAAGCTATAGAGAAAGCTCAAGAAAGTATACGGATGGTAAAAGAATCGGTGGGCAGAAAGAAAGAAGGCATTCAAAGCTTTTCAAACAGAAGTTTCAAAGATAGCTTGAAAGTTAAAGTTAGAGCAGTGAATGTAAGCACAGGTGAAGAACAGAAAGAAAAACACAATAAATTGAAAGAAACCCTTGAGAAAAAAGGTGCTTCATCACAAGTTTTTTCCAACACACGAGTAGTTTTTCCTGACTTTGCGGATGGTGAGAAGCTTTTTGGAGCTAAGAAGGTTATAGATGAAATACATGGGAAAATTTTGGATTCAGCCAAGAAATCTGAGATACCACCACCGTCTTCTCATGGATTGAGGGAAAATAAGATGATTTCCGATTCTAAAGAGGTTGTAGGTGAAAGAGAACCTGGTCTTGGTTCATCTGGAACATATGAATCTGCAACAAGGTCTTCTGAAGTGGTTGAATATAATACACATGAAGCTCCAAAGAAGGATAATAAGAGACCAAACGTTTTTCCCATACTTGAAAGTTGTGAAAAGAATCTAGGAGACACCGAGGACACAATCGAATATGACAAGCCCAGAGAATCTTTCGAGAATAAGGATGAAGCAAGACCAGATAATGCTGATAAATTGGCTAAAGGATTGGACGACTTAACTGTGTATCAAAAGGTGGAAGATGAGACGAAAATGTCTGAGGTTTCTGATCAAATTGGTCACAACAAGAGCTTCAGTGAAGCAGTGAGGTTATTGGAAAATAAGAAGCAAGAGTTTCTTGAACGTGAACATGATGAGAAAGTAGCGCCAAATAGCGATGAAGAAGCAATCGAAAAGGTGTTTGAAGATGAGAAAGAGGGGAAAGAGAACACCAACAGTGAAAAAGAAGATACGAGAGAGAAGTTTTATGATGTTTCTGAGATGGAAATGATCAAGAATGCACAAACTTGTAGCTTGGAAACAAATGAAGTGTCTCCAAAAGAGGACTATGAGATGAAGGAGAAAGAAATTCACAAGTCAGAAGAAACATGTAAAAATTTGGATAACGTTCAGGAACCAGAAATTTCTGAGAATTCATCAAGCAATTATGATGATGCAGAAGGAAGTGAGAGCGTGTATGCTTCTTCATCGCTATTTGGCCAAAGTGACAACAATGTAGAATCAAGCGAAGAAGTTGATGATGTCAGCAGCAGCAGCAGCTCAGCGCAAGTTACAGGAGCCTTTTATGAGTTCCAAGTAGAAGACACAGAAGCAATAGAATCGGAGTATATGTCAGAAGACAAAGAGATATTTGAAAACCTTTCAGCAGATCAAACCGCATCGGAAGACAATGAGGATGAATGCGAAACAAAGTCTGATGACCTGTCAAATCATGGTTTAGCTGAAGTGGAAGAAAATGAAATCCGATCTGAATCATCTTTGCACATGATACGTGGTATGGAGATAGAGGTTAAAGAATACAACGAAAGAGAAGGAACCGTTGAGGAGATGAATGTGTCTGTGGAGGAAGAAGAAAGCAATCTCCAACAGAATCATGAAGGAAAACCTGAAACTCAAGCGAAAATTGAAACAGAAACATCTCAAGAACCTAAAGTGTCGAATGAAAAGAAGGATGAAACCAAAGAATCTGGGCCAAGCAAAGTAATGGAAAAAGAGCATCAGAAAAGGATTGAAGAAGCAAATGCTGAAGAAAGGGAGCGGGAGAGAAACAGATTAGCGGTAGAAAGAGTAATTCGTGAAGCTCGGGAGCGTGCGTTTGCTGAAGCTCGTGAAAGAGCCGGAAGGGCTGCTGTGGAGAGAGCTACTACTGAAGTTCGACAAAGAGTAATGGCTGATGCGCAAGAAAAAGTCGCAAAAGCTTCTGTTGGGACTAAACCTTCTGATACAACTTCCGCACAATCCAAGCTTAGAGCTGAGCGTGCTGCAGTAGAGAGAGCCACCGCAGAGGCTCGACAGCGAGCTTTAGAGAAGGCAATGTCGCAGAAGAAAATCTCGGAGCCAAGGGTACAAGTTAACGAGATCCGGCACACCTCTTCTTCTGTAAGTCATGCTATCATCGTTGTTGCTTCATCTGTCGCAGAAACTTTAAAAACCTTATTTATTATTATATCATTTCATGATCCACAGAATATAATACTTTCTAGCCACATAATTTTAAAACTAAAGTATAGAACTTTGTGCAGGATTTACACATTTCCAATGGAACAAGTAGTGAATCAGCTCAAAGAATCAAAGCAAAATTAGAAAAGCATAACAGGATAATGGAGCGGGCGGTATGCATCTTCATACTCTTCCTTAATCCCGAAGCACTTGTTAAAAGTTCCCTAATTTGCCTTGCTTTGTTGTACTTTACTGTTCTGTTTCAGGCCAAAGCTCTTGCAGAGAAAGAGAAGCGTGATATGCTTGCTCAAAAAGAACAAGCCGAGAGAAGCGTAACGATCTTTCCAATTGAAAATTCACCGATTTACCAGTTCTTAAAGCAGTAATTTTGTCCCTTACCTTGCCTAACTGTAATTGCAGCGGTTAGCTGAAAATCTTGATGCTGATATAAAAAGATGGTCAAGCGGGAAAGAAGGGAACTTGCGTGCACTCCTTTCAACCCTGCAATATGTATGCACAAAGCTTCTACCTTATATCGAAAAATTTTTAATTTCTGATAAAAAATTTATTTACTTTATATTAAAATTAGATACAATATTAATTTTTGGTTGTATGTAAGCTAACCAGTTTAATTTTCTTACAGATTCTTGGAGCCGACAGCGGTTGGCAGCCTGTGTCACTAACAGAGATCATAACAACCAGTGCAGTTAAGAAAGCTTACCGTAAGGCCACTCTCTGTGTGCATCCAGACAAGCTGCAACAAAGGGGTGCAAGCATTCAACAAAAGTATATATGTGAAAAGGTTTTTGATCTTTTGAAGGTATGAAATATCGTAGATTTTTATCATTTGCGTCTTAAAAAAGTTCTAAAATTGTGATATTTTTTTGATAATTTGATTTAAATTATATCTTCGAATGTTGTCGACAGGCAGCATGGAACAGATTTAACTCAGAGGAGAGATAGCAGCATATGAAGGCGAACTATTTCTCAGTCGGGTAATCGACTGGTTATCCAAAATTTTTTAAGAATCATTTCAAGGTATAGAAATCTTCTTGAAATCATGGAGTTTTTCGAAAATTATTTACCGATATGGGAAATGTGAAATTTATAAGACTGGTAACTGTATATTCATTTTCAGCTTTGTATGTTTTGTTAGAACTTCAGAAAATTGCAGGATATGATTATATGAAATATGAAACTACAGTAGGAAGTGATTAATACATAGGTTTTTTAATGGCACTATGCCTTATGTGTGTTCAGTTTTACAAATTCAGTAACAGTTACTATACCATATATTATTAAAAGGATTTTAAATCCTTTTTATGCTGTTCATGGGAATTTTTATGAAAATCCCACAAGGTATTTCAAAATCTTTTAAGGTGGTGTTTGGTTCGTGAAATGGAATTCGGAGGAAATGCAATTCAAATTTAACTTGTTTAGAACTTTTGCTAACAACGATGAAAATTAAATTTTATATATTTGACATCAAATTCTTTTTTTTTTTATAGGAAATTTAACATTCCTTTCAACTTAAATATGAATTAAATTTCAACCCATACATGAATTAGATTTCAATATACATCTTTAACTAATATTAAAAACTATCTTTTATACTCGTTATCAAATACACTAACAACTAAAATTTAAATTCTAATTTCCTTTGAATTCTATTCAGTGAACCAAACGCCATCTAAACCATAAAATATTACGGAATCTATATTCCACAATAATTAGTACGAAAAAACTTATATTGTTTATGTATATGTGCTGACATTATTAAATTTCAGCAAGCAATGTTTTTCTTGCAACATGTTTTCACAAGAAAACACGAATTTTATTGTTGTGAAAGAACTTGGATTGGTCTTGAATAAGGTTAAAAATTCTTATTAAAAACCCAACATTTGTCGTAATTGTATTAAAGGGTGTTTGGATTTATGTTTTATAAATGATTCTTTTGGTTTGTGCATCCTAAGGTTCTTGGTTAAAAGGTCAAAGAGCCTACCACGGAATATCACCTAGTAGAGTGGCTACCCTTGCTCTTTCAACCGTGGTATACCCCAATGATTGTGTTTTGAAAGTGCGAAAAATAAAATGAAGTTATTTTCCATCAAAATTATTTTTTCTTCAGAATTTGTCTTTTATCTTTGCAGTTGCACATGCTTAACAATACAAATGCCATTGACACACAAACAAACAGTCTTGTGAGATAAATCAAACCCCATCTACTAAAAATATATTGCTTTTTGAAGGTCGAGAATGCATAATTTAAAGAACTGCTGATAACAATTTAAAAAAAGAGGTGAGTGAGGTCAAAAGTGTTTTAGATGTTGAAAAAATAAGATTAAATTTCAAAAAAGGGTAGATTTTGTTTAATACATAACACTCTTATGGTCTCATATTTGAATCAGTCTGGCGGTCCAAAACCGTCGGTTGTCAAGGTAGGGGTGTCAATGAGCTGAGCTAGTTGTGAGCTACTCGAGCTCGACTCGCTAAAAGCTTGAGCCTAAATATGAGCTCATTTAATACATGAGTTCAAGCCCGAGCTTCACATATCGAGCTCGTGAGTCTAAACGAGCCCATATATAAATATAGTTTTTAATTAATAAATATATAATATACAAATTAAATAAATATAAAATATTTAAATATTTAAATAGATTATAAAAAACTAATTAAAAAATTAAGATATATAATAAATGAGTCGAGCCCAAGCCGAGCTCGACCTTGTAAAATCATTCACGAGTCAAACTCGAACTTTACATACAGAGTTCGAAACGAGTCGAACTCGAGCTATACATAATAAAACAGTCACATATTATGTACAAAATAAAAAAATAAGTCTGATGCATACCTCAGTTGTATAATGAAATTATTTCAGATGGTAATAGCTTTTATAAAAATAATGCGATTATAATGATATATTCAAATTTTTATAAAACATAATATATAAAAAATTATTATAAAAATATAAAAATTATTATATATTATATATAAGGTAATAATGATTTTTTTCATTACTGAGGTCAAAAGTGTCAATTTAGTACCTTGGTGACCCATTTTGTAAACTTACAAACTCGAAATCCGATTTTACTCCACCTCATTTCATCATCATCTTTGTTCTTGCTCTCACACCCACAGACAACAATGGCGGTAAGCCTATCCAATTCCTTCCTCCATAGAAACTCTCCTCCTCCTTCACTCTCCATGAAAAAGGTAACTTCTATGCTCTACACCCTAAACCCTCAACCCATCTTTCACCATTTTTCTTCATCTTCAATTTCCTCTTTTACAGGTCGCTACTTCCCTATCCACCACAAATCAACCGCGATGGACTTGCCGGAAGAAAGACATCCATCCAGAATTCTACGAAGACGCCAAGGTTTACTGCAGTGGAGAGCACGTTCTGACAACCGGCGGTACTAAGAAAGAGTACGTCGTCGATGTTTGGTCCGGTAATCACCCGTTCTATCTCGGCAGTCGATCTGCTAACCTCATCGACGCCGATCAGGTCGAGAAGTTCCGGAAGAAGTTCGGTGGAATCGGCGGATTGGAGCAGTTTATGGAGATTCCAACGCTCAAAGGTGAGATTATAATCCCACCGAAGCGGAAATCGGCCGCCGGTAAAGGCAAGAAGAAATAAGTAAATTGAATTTGAATGTGTTTTGATTCGATTTATATAATTGGGGGTTTTTAATTCTATGTAGTGCTTTTTAATTGATAAACTACTCTTTGATTATATATATCCTGTTGCCTAATTTGTGAATTCATAATTCAGAGAATTCAACCACATGAACAAACCCTAATCCCTAAATCTAAACCCTAATCACGATATTATGAAGAACTGATTTTGATGCTATAGATGAAATTGATACGTTTGCCATTAGGGGATAAGAACTTGATGATATTCTGAGTCTGCTACATCAATTCACGAATTCGATTCATAAAACCTTGAAACTGAAAATGCTGCAAATTGCAACATACAACTCCATCTGCTGAAACCTGCAAACATTCACCATCCTTTGTCCGAACACCATAAATGTTCAAGACGCTTCAACGCACACAAAATGCATCGATCTTTTATCAAGCAACATGAGTTCAAGCTCAACTCCGAGCCCAAAAACCGAGCTTGAAAAATTTTACGAGCCGTACTTGAGCTTTTAATTGCTGGGCTTGAGTCTTTATCGGGCTTCTCAAACCTTTTTAAACGATCCTCATTCTCTCTCTCTGTATATATGTATATACATACATAGGCATGCATCCATACATGTCATACATATATGGATCTGTCTACATAGATATGTATGTACATATCTATGTGCATACATAGATATACATATACGTACACACACACACACACACACATATATATATATATATATATATATATATATATATATATACACACACACACACACACACACATATATATACACATACGTGTATGCATGTATGTGTATTCATATGTATGTATATGCATGTATGTTTATGTATGTATGTATGTGTGTGTATATCTATGTATGTGTACACACACAATTCACGTCGATCTTATATTGAGCAATTCAGACTTGTTGAATAATTCGAGACTTCGAGTATGGAACTGAGATTTGATGGATTTGACTTATAGCTAGATATTAAATGAACAACTCAAAAATGTTGAGTGATATGTTCGAGTACTTATTGAGTCGAATTTAAGCTTGCATCTTAAAAGCTCGTCGAGCTTTATTCAGCGCATTTGTGGTAAACTAGAAACATCTTGCTTTGCTAAGATTATACCTACATTGCTACGACTAAAAAGAAAATCGGTTTGCATAACCAATTACAAAATGGTAAACATACGTATTGAACAATCTACTAGACCCTTTTCGTCTTTCCAAACATAGTTGAGAAACAAAGTTCACAAAGCAAAAGATTGATAGCAGCCAACTTAGGAGTGAGGATTCAAAATACATTTAGATCAACAACCTTTATGCGTACAACGATTAGAAATCCACATCAAAACACAGGATTGATTTCGAGTGGAGAAATCAGATAGCGTTCGCTTTAAAACAAAGCAAGAAAACGATAAAAAATCGAAGATATCTTTTCTCGTATTCAAAATTTTGGGCTATTATGGGTGAGCACATCATCAGTAAGAAAGAATGAAGTGAAATGAATGGCTAAAGAATCATGGAGAGATCATTCATTGATATGTTAAAACTTTCTGGTGATGATGTAATGTAATGCTCTATATCATATCTTTTGGGTGATTAATAAAACTTCCAACGATTCAATATATATATATATATATATATATATATATATATATATATATATATATATATATATATATATATATATATATATATATATATATATATATATATATATAGGGATGAGATCCATTGTGAACAAGTTATTCGTTGTGCACGTTGTGAACAAATAAAAAGAATACATATAATCATTCATATATATCAACAAGTGTTTGTAATATGATTCATATGAATAAAAAAGTTCATAGAAGTGTCTATTTAAGATTCAGAACATTCAAAAGGTTCATAGAACGTAGTTTTTATAACAAGATGCACAAGATGCATAGGATGCAACAATATTCATAAGATTCGACAAATTCATAGGATTCAATAAGATCCAAAGGATCCAATAGTATTAATAGGTTAATAGAAGAGTCCAGTACTATTTTCAACAAGATTCATAAGATTCAGAAGCTATTTTATGATTGTTCACAACGTGCACAACGAATAAAGTGTTCACAAAAGATCCTTAGTCTATATATATATATATATATATATATATAATGTTTATTTTGGTATTAATCCTTTTAAATTAACTTTTTATTTATCGGGATTACCGTTCATGTTGTGTATAAGATATAATGAATCATGTAGAGATCGTCCATAAATAGAATTTTTGTATGGTATTCGTTCTTGGACTGTTCAAGTTAACGTCAACACCAGGTCTGGTTTTGTGTATTTTTATGCATGCCCAAGACAAGATAGAATAAAAATGTCTTTTTGAATAATTTAAAAAAAAAAATACAATATACTATTTTTTAAATAGGTCTGACCAAGATAGAAAGATAATGTCTTTTATAAATGCATCATATAATTTTTTGTGGGTTTTGATCATTTATTGGATTGAAAAGTTTAAAAATACATGAGTTTAATATATTACTTACTGGACTTACCTAAAATACCTAGGCTTTCAAGTTGTTGGGCTTAAATTAGAGGACCGTTAGGCCACCAACCTTTCGGGATTATTATGATACTAGTATAGTAGTATTGTTCTTGTGAATATTCATTCATATGTTGAATGTGCAATCTAATTGTCTATATATCTAAACTTGGATTATTATTTTTCTTAGCCTACCAATAATTAATGGCTAAAATAATAGATATTCGCCATTATTTAGATTCAATGCATCAAAAACCTAACATTATCCTATAATTTATAGATTTTTTTAAATTTGTTGATTTAAAATTTATCAACGTTTATAACCGATACTCTAAAATACGTGAAGCTATATGATAACTTCGTCTTATGCCACTGATATTACTTCCATGAGGGTTGTATCTATAATTCGAATGCCGTTCTTATGATATGCAAAAATGGGTCGAATTAAAAGGAAAATATACTCGTGTCAATGTTTTTACGATTGCCGTGTCCTTTCCCTTTTTCGTAGAATCCAAAAGTGGTTTGAACTTAATGTGGGTGACATTGATTCCTTCAGGTGGCGTTTGGTTCGTGGAACAAAATACGAATGAAATGCAATCAAATTTAGTTTGTTTAGAACTTTTGCTAACAAAAATAAAAATTTAAATTTTATTTATTCGACATCAATTTCTATGTTTACAGGAGTTTACCATTCCGTTTAACTCAAACATGAATTAGATTTAAATATACATCAAACAGACTAACAACTAAAACCCAAATTTCAATTAAGTGAATTTTATCTGTGAACGAAAAGCTAAAGGAGTTCAGCTAGATCATAATTTATTTCTTCAATCCTTGTTTCCGTAATATACACGGGCCGAACTAAATCCAAATACCTACTTTTTGTTATCGATTTCAAGTCTTCTTAAATCTTAATCGTTGGCCTAAACCATGTTTTGGAAAATGGATTATATGTATTATTATAACTTGTCTTATTTTTGCGATTAGTTATACATCCCCTTCAAAAATCATCTAGCTTATAATACTACGATCTTTATAGGAATGATTATATAAAAAACATGAATTTACTTTTCAGTAACGAGCTATGTTTGTCATCATTAATATGTAACGTTCATTTTTCAGAAAATTATATAAAAGGGTAACCTTTGGCTTATAATGACACATTCCTAAGTACTATATTACAAAATTATCTTTTAAAAATAAGTTATAATTTATAAGAATCAGGTTGCGTTTGGTAGAGAGAATCAACGAAAAAGGAAATGAAGACAAATTACAAGTTAGGATACTTGAATTACGTATATAAATTATCCATGAATCCTCAAGTTGGATCAATATATAGGTTAAAAATCTATTCTTTCATTTCTTTAGCAATGGTGGAGAATTAAGTATAAACTAAAATTAGAGAAAGAAAATTACAACCACCATATGGTTATTTCATTTTCAAAATTGATCGTATAAAAACCACTGATTTTATACTTAATTCTTTTCTCAACGATTCTATCTACCAAACGCAACCTTAGTTTCTTCGCAAGTAACTTTAGCTACATTAGAGTAAGGGAAAGGTACCTTTCATGCCTATTTTTCTCAACTTTATTTATTTTAAAGAGACATTGTTATATTTTGGTCATCTGCAATCAAACATTTTTAAATAAATTTTAATTTACTTTTTTTTTTCTATCCCTAAACTAACTTTTTGATTTCAATTAGTTCCATCAAAATGTATAGGTTTGATTATAATAAAACTTAATACATTCAAAGAACAGGACTGATCAACAAAGTTATGCCAATTTGTTCGTCGGTCGATGCTTCTAAGATACTAACCAATGTGTTTATTAGTATCCGAATATCCGATTAGTACCTAAATAGTGTTCATTTGTATATAAGTGAAAGCGCCGATGGTTTACTCACACCAATTGGCGTGACATCGAAGGTATGACCTTAAAATCTGAAGAAAGTTTCAAAACTTAGCTAGGTATGACAAAGAAGTTCGCTAATTAACATCAAAGAACTCAAAAAAAAGTAAAAAAAAAAATCATCTCAAATCTCCATCCAAAATTGTTTGCATACTACAATAGATCAGTTTAGCAAGTTTTGCTCTGAGTGAGTTTTATCACCTTCATAAGATCATCTACTTTTTGTATCTCAATCTGAGTGGCTTAGAGTTAATATGCTTGTCACCCAAAAAGAGTTGTTTTTAAATAAAGTTTATTCTTCATCAACCTTTTAATTGTTTGATCAATTTATACAATTGTTTAATCTAAAAAGGAGTTTATAGTCACCCACTTCTTCTAAACATTGTATGTTGTTATTGTGTAGTGTCATGTACGTTAAAGATCAACAATTTCATTAAGTTTCAATGTGACATCCCAAAATTGATGTACGAGAGAAACTAAAAGATCTTTATAAAAGTGATGTAATTCTTCCCTAACAGGACGTGTTTTGGGATGAAAACAAAATAGTAAGACCGTGTGTTGGGGTTAGGGGTGTTCATAAAATCCGAATTCGAAATTTCGGATATTAAAATTTCAGATTTTCGGATATCCGTAAATCCAATTTTTTTAAAATTTTATATATCTTTAGTATTGATTAATTATTTACATAAGATTGAGTGTTTATTATTATTCTAATGTATATTTTTGAGTTTTATCATGATATTATAGATTTATTAACTAACATTTTATATATTTTAGTTTATTAAATATTTTTTAGTCGTTTTAAGTAAAATAATTTCGGATACATTTAGTTTGTGATATATTTATCTTTAATATATATATTTGGATATATGAATTTGTATTTTAGATATTTAAATATTTGATTTAATTTTTAAAAAAAGGTTAAATATGACTTTTTGCATATTCACATAGTCCGATATCCGAATCCGAAATTTTGAATATCTGATTTTGGACATCCCTAGTTGGGGTGACCAAAGCGAAAAATATCATGTCCCAATGGCTATAACATTATTTAATAATAAAATGAAGTGGAACCTTAAAGTTTAAGCATGTTTAGTGCAAACCTTAAATTAATACATTTTAGTGAATAATTCCATTCACTTTAGACTTTGCATGCATCACTCTGCCCCATGTCTTCTAAAAGAATAATTCAGTTAATATATTTATAAATATTTTTAATTAGAACATCATTATCCATACATGATAGATATATCTAGACACAAACAAAAAAATCCCACTTTACATAGACTTCATCATGAAATTCTAAAATGGAAAATAAATTACAAAGAGTTTTTTTAATTAATCCCCACTCTCTCTATAATTTTATTTTAAAAGCTTAATATATTAAAAACCACAATTTCAAAGAGATATTTGATAATTAGATTGTTTGAACTTTTAACATACCTATTGTATATAACAAGATGTTAACATTAATGTAATTATGGCTATTTTTAGATTTTACGACTTTCCGATCGTGATCAGTAAATGAGTTAATTATTAGTAAGATCTCTCATGGGTAGGATCTTAAATCCATCATAAGATTTTAAGATTTCAATTCGATTCTACATTACTTAAATTAAAAATTAAATAAACTATAAATGAATCAATATTTGTTAAATAAAAAAAAGGTAAACATATGGATTAATGATCTAACTTATGCATAACAACAATTTTTTTATGTAATCCTAAAGTTCAATACTATTAAATATAAATCTTTAATAATGCAATGAAATTATCAGATACTTAAGAATTGTATAGAATTATCGTTATAATCTTTATATTTAAATATTTTATTAGTTTGACTTAAACTTAATCTTTGACATAAATTATAATACATACATATATAAAAGACATTTTTATTTTGGTTAGATATTAGGATCCCGATATCAATACTATTATCTGATCTTGTGAAAAAAAAAAAAAATCAACTAAATTCTATAAAATTTTTATTTTATAATAATTTACACATGAAATTTTGCTTGATTAAAATAATCGTGATGGTCAACTCTTATTAAATGATTGTCATTTGTCAATTATTATATTTACAATAAACATTGTCAGTTTCATAAAAATAAATACTAAATTCGGTATTGTTGTAATCTTAGTTGGAAAATATATACTGATTTAAGAAAAGTTGGGTAAATTTCACATGTACCATTCAAAACTTATAAAATATCAAACAACATAAAACATTTTTTTTTACAATGCATTGTATATTGGATATTAGAAACTTAGGGGCTATTTGGTTCATGAAATAAATTTAAAAATGGTTTTGAAAACCTGAATTACAAAAATAATAAATAAAAATATGTTTAATTTCTATCAGAAATTATGGTTGAAAATTTTTTTATTACTAACTTTTTGTAAATAAATTTAAATTCCTAGCTTTCACATAACTCATATTATTAGTTAACCTTAAACATTATTTCATACATCAACCAATCAACATAATATAAGTTAAATTAAATTAAATTTTAATTCATTCAAATTTCATTCTACTATAATTTGTAGACATAATATTATGCATGGTTTGAGAAGGAGAAGGAGAAGGCGAAAGGCGGGGGGGGGGGGGGTGTGTGTGTGTGTGTGTGTGTGTGTGTGTGTGTGTGTGTGTGTGTGTGTGTGAAATTCTATCAAAAGTCTGACCTGGTTTTGATTGGTACCTAAACTTAGGAAACTAATTAATGTTTTTGTAAATAGAGTTATAAAAATTTTAACAAGAGTTTATAATTATTTTTTAAGCCAAAAGCTTGCTTGCATAGCCTTAAAACCTTCCAAAACACCATCTAAAACATACATATGGGTGTCTAATAAATCGTAACCGATATAAAGGGGTGGTAGTGGGAGCAAGGAAAGAGTAGGGTGTCCATGTGGCATGCGGCCCCGAGCGGTAACACGATCCCTCCAAATGGTACCGCCCCGAGTCCTTTACATTTTGGCTTGGCCTTCCCGCAGCAATGAGCTCTCCCTCTTTGTTTCTCCTTTTTATTTTTTAAGTTTTGTTACAAAAACATGAATAAAAATTTGAAGTGATTTGGGGAAGGTATCTTTTTCATTTTGGGATAATTTTTGGTAAATTGATAAGAGAGAGAAAATATGGTGTTTGGTTTGCAAAATGTTTTAGAAGAAATTAGAATCTGTTAAAGAAATTGAATTAGAATCCAAATTATATTTGGTTGGCTAAAAATGGAATTGAAATCCACTTTTTATAATTTGTTTGGTTCATAAACTTGTAAAATGAATTGCAATTAAATAAGATCAAATGACAAAAATATCATTTTTGATTATTTTTATTATCATTTTCTTTTTGCCTTTTTATAAGTGGGTGGCATAGGGATAGGGTGAGGGTGGGTGGGGTGAGGTTGGTGTGGGGTAGGTAGGGTTGCGACTTGAGATGGTTGGGTAGGATAGGGTGACGTAACGAGGGATTGGTGAGGATGAGTATCATAGGGTAAGGATGTGATTGAATGAAATGGAGTAGGTTATGGTAGGATAGGATGGGTGGTGTGGGTAGAGTAGGGTAGGGTAGGTATGAAGTGGGCGTGGTAGGGATGAGATGGGATATGTGGGTAGAGGTGGGCAAGTAAGATTAGGTAGGAAAGGGATGACCGGATAGGATAAGGTGGTTAATGTATGATGAATGAGGGGTGGTGGACCTATAGTTGGTAAGGATGTGGTGGATAGGTTATGATGGATAGGGTGTGACAGGGGATGAGATAAGATGTGATGGGTGGGATGAGTAATGTAAACATAAGCATGGAGTGGGTAGGGCTGTGGGGATGGGTGGGTTGTGATTGGTACGATATGAATAGGTGAGGTGGGGTGAGGTGAGATGGGTAGGATAGGGTATCAGTAGGGTTGATATTGGTATTGAGATTAGGATTGGGGGTAGGGATGGTAAGATAAGGTATGTGGTGGATCTCATTTCACACATACAACCATTAATGATGAAATAAATTATAACTACATAAATTATATTAAGGGATAATTGTGCAATAAAACCCTAAACTTGTCAGTTTTTTATGATTAAAACCTCAAATCATTTTTGTTGCATAAAAAACCTTGAACTAACTAAAATTCAGTAAATCCAGATTTTATTAATGGGTAATTGGTTGAAACCAGTTATTAATCCTATGTGGACTGACAAATAAATTACGTGAAATAAGTTTTAACTGTTGAAATCGGTTTCCAAGTATTACACATCATTTAAACTCCCGTTGATCATGTAATCCCGTTTAAAAATTACAGTTATTAATTATCAATGGGGGTTTAAATGATGTGTAATACTTGGCAACCGGTTTCAACAATTAAAATTTATTCCACGTAGGTTATTTACCGGTCCACGTAGAATTAATAACCGGTTTCAAATGGTTATCCATTAAAAAACCTTGATTTACTGATTTTTAGTTAGTTTGGGTTTTCTATGCAACGAAAAATGATTTTGGGTTTTAATCACAAAAAAATTGACAACTTGAAGTTTTTTAACGCAATTAGTATCAAAATTATGAAGCTAGAATATCATATACATACATACATACTATATATATATATATATATATATATATATATATATATATATATATATATATATATATATATATATATATATATATATATGTGTGTGTGTGTGTGTGTGAGAGAGAGAGAGATCATTTTAATTTAATTATAGAATATACAAAAAAGTAGTGTTGATTAAATAAATTAAGTGAAATTAGTATAATAAACATTAATTATTGAATATACAAAATAATTATATGAAGCTAGAATTTAAATTTGGTGTAGACTTATAGAATCAATCTCGTCCAAAGATTAGATTAATCTAGTATTGTTGATTAAATAAATTAAGTGAAATTAGTATAAAAAAAGTTTGGTATCAATAATGCATTAATACAAATGTAAATTTAGAAAAAATTGACAATAAAAAAAAAAGATTGATATTAGAAAAAAAAATCATATTTCTTTAAATTAAAATAACATTAATATGATTAATATTTAGATGAAAAAAATTGTACCATAAAAATAAAAACTTTATACTATTTAAAACGAGATCGATCATGATATATAAACTTTATACTCTTGTACATTACCTTAAGAATATACAAAATAAAGTTTTACTTAAAATATTTGAAAACGTTTTCTTTTAACGACGTTCGCGTTGTAATACATTTTTATAGTATTATTCAAGACAGAGTAATAAAATAATAATTTTTTCTTGATTGTTTTCTAAACATATCCTTCTTTTTCATAAGGACGGTTCATAATTGATTGTAGTGATTATAATTTTTAACTTTTTGATTAAAAAGTAACAAATTTTAAGCACTAATATTATTCTAGAAATGAAAGCCATATCTACAAAATATGATTAAAGTCAAAAGTTTGAAACTTTTACTGATAGTTTGAAAAGTTATCATCATCTTTTAATACCCCATATTTTTGAACTTTTTATACTTCAAGAGAAGTTAGCACACTATGTGACTATATGGTATCACGTAATAGGAGGTATATGGTACTCATTTGATCTGATTTTATACACACATACAAACACACACACTAAGAATCTTTTGTGAACACTTTATTCGTTGTGAATATCGTAAACAACCATAAAATGATTTTGAATCTTGTTGAAATTATTACGGTTGCGTTTAGTTAACGAAAACTAGTCATTTTTTCAATTTCAGTACTTTTCAAGTATTAGTTTTTAGAAAAAAAACATGGGTTTCTATAAAAAGTGAAAACTAGTTTAGATGATGAAGTTTTAGTTTTAAGAAAAATAAGATGAGTGATTATAAAATAAGAAAAATAGAATAAGTGATAAAAAAGTAAGAGAGAAAGTATGAAAAATGGAATTTTAAAAAGTGAAATAAAAACTTATGAATTTGACGAATTTTATGGATCTTGTTACAAACACTACTATGAATATTTTGAATGTTCTGAATCTTGTTGTAGACACTTCTATGAACCATTTGAATCATACGAATCATGTTACAAACACTTATATATATATATATATATATATATATATATATATATATAGATTGAGGTTCAATTGAGAACTTTTATGCACCGATGCACCTCTAGGAACTTTTGTGCACCAAATAATCAAACAATGGTGCACTAAGGGTATTTAGGGAAAACTAAAGATATGATAATTAATTTATATCTAAAAGTCATTAAAAGATAATTAGGAGTTACATTTTGAATTAAAATTTTTATATTAACTACATTCCTAATTTTCCTCCCCATTTCTCTCTATCTCTATCTCTCTCTTTTTCTCTTTAATCGTGTTCTACATGATTTTCATAGTGATGATGATTTGAAGACGAAGATTAACGATGAACAACGATGATGATGAACATGAACAAGAGATGCAACCGATGATGATTATGATAAACACAATGCATAGATGGATGATGAACGATTAATAATGATGATGCATAGATGGATGATGAACAATAACGATGCATAGATGGATGATGAACGATGAACAACAAAAAATGATGATGCATTAATGGATGATGAACAATGACGATGCATAGATGAATGATGAACAAGTTGAACACGATGCATAGATGAATGAAAAATATGAACGACGAACACGATGCATAGATGAATGATGAACAAGTTGAACACGATGCATAAATGAATTTGTGTATTTTTTTTTGTTAAATGCATCTTTTTTGAAGACGATGCATAAATAAACACGATTACGATGAAATGCATCGATCTCCATCATCTTTTTTTGAATTTGTGTAATTTTTGTTAAATTTGAAAATGTATCAATTGAATTTATTTAGCATTTATTATTTGATTATTTGTTGAAATATTAAATTTAATAAGGTATGCACATTCCCCAAAATGCTCTTCCTTGTTTGGTTCTATAATGCACAAGATGCATCAAATTGTCCAACTATTTACCATTTTGCCATTAATCTAATCCATACAAATTTTTGATCTAATGGATGATATGGGTACTTTTGTACCTCGGTGCATAAAAGTTCTCAATTGAACCTCCCTCTATATATATATATATATATATATATATATATATATATATATATATATATATATATATATATATATATATATATATATATATATATATATATATATATATATATATAGATTGAGGTTCAATTGAGAACTTTTATGCATCGGGGCACCTCGAGGCACTATTGTGCATCGGATAATCCACCAAGGGTGCACAAAGGGCATTTAGGGAAAACTAAAGACATGATAATTAATTTATTTCTAAAAATCATTAAATGATAATTAGGAGTTACATTTTGAATTAAAATCTCATATTAACTACATTCCTCATTTCTCTCTCTCTCTCTCTCTCTCTCTCTCTCTCTCTCTCTCTAATCGTGTTCTTCATGATTTTTCTTAGATGATGATGATTTGAAGACGAAGATTAACGATGAACAACGATGATGATGAACATGAACAAGAGAGGTAACCGATGATAATTATGAAGAACATGATGCATAGATGGATGATAAACGATAAATAATGATAATGCATAAATGGATGATGAACAATGACAATGCATAGATGGATGATAAACGATGAACAACGGAAAATGATGATGCATAAATGGATGATGAACAATGACGATGCATAGATGAATGATGAACAAGTTGAACATGATGCATAGCTGAATGAAGAATATGAACGACAAACACGATGCATAAACGAATGATGAACAAGTTGAACACCATGCATAAATGAATTTGTGTATTTTTTTTGTTAAATGCGTTTTTTTAACACAATGCATAGATAAACACGATTAACGATGAAATGCATCGATCTCCATCATCTTTTTTGAATTTGTGTAATTTTTTTAAATTTAGAAATGTATCAATTGAATTTATTTAGCATTTATTATTTGATTATTTGTTGAAATATTAAATTTAATGAGGTATGCACATTCCCCAAAATGCCCTTCTTTCTTTGTTTCTATAATGCACAAGATGCATAAAATTGTCTAACTATTTACCCTTTTGCCATTAATCTAATCCATACAATTTTTTGATCTAATGGATGATATAGGTACTTTTGTACCTCGATGCATAAAAGTGCTCAATTGAACCTCCCTCTATATATATATATATATATATATGCTTTGCTAAATATTAAAGTCTAATAAAGATTAGAATTAATTGATTATACCTATAATGTATTAAGTAATTAAACATGAACTCATGAAGTCCAGACATATATATATGTCTATATATATATATATATATATATATATATATATATATATATATATATATATATATATATATATATATATATATATATATATATATATATATATATATATATATATATATATATATATGAGTTAATTGCATAGATGGTCCTTTAACTATCCCCAAATTGCAGTTATCGTCCTTTTTTCGAAAACGTTGCAAATTGGGTGGTTTATGTATCGAAAAGTTGCATTTATGGTCCTTTCTAACGATTTCCATTAACTTTTGAGATTAAGTCAAGGGCATTTTCGTCTTTTTAAAGATAAAGTACTTTTTTGCAATTTTTATTATTATTATTATTATTATTATTATTATTATTATTAAACAGATTCAAATTTTGGATTGCAAGATTAAAGAACACAGCAACCGTTTTCCATGGCCTCCGTGGCTTCAAAGTAGAACCACGAGGAGAAGAACCGACCGCCAGAGTAGGACGAGGCGCGTTGCTTCTCAGCACGGTGGCGCTGGTGCAACTTCTTCATCTTGTGGCGGCACTGGGCGGAGGTCTTGGGCGGGTGACGTCCCAATCAGGGTTTCGTAAAAAGGCACGATGGAAGGCGTACCACCGTTCACGATAGGCCTCGTCACGCGTCCAGCAGGGTGGCGGAAATTTCCGGAGTGGCTTGGTGGCGGACATGGCGGTGGTTGGGATTGAAAATTGTTGTTGATGGGTGGCTTCAAAGTAGAACCACGAGAAAATAAACCGACTGCCAGGGAAGGACGATGCGTGTTGCTTCTCACAAGATCTTCTATTTGGGGATTTGCTTACCCTCTGCCTCAGTTGCCTTGTTCAACCACCATCCTCCACCATATCTTTGTTTCCCCCTTCTACAACCCCTAACAACCGCCATGGCTCCTCCTTCCTTTCTTTTTTCTTCTCAAGTGGGTTGTATTTGATTTGTTCAATGGAGGGGGAGTTCGTCGGAGAGAGTAAAAGAAACCGGTGATTTAGTCGGAGGGTTAATAACAATAATAATAAGAAGAAGAAATTGCAAAAAATGTCCTTTATTTTTAAAAAGACTAAAATGTCATTGACTTAACCTTAAAAGTTAACGGAAATCGTTAGAAAGGACCATAAATGCAACTTTTCGATACATAAACCACCCAATTTGCAACGTTTTCGAAAAAAAGGACGAAAACTGCAATTTGGAGATAGTTAAAGGACCATCTATGCAATTAACTCTCTCTCTCTATATATATATATATATATATATATATATATATATATATATAATATATATATATGAATGATCATATGTATTTTTTTTATTTACAACGTTCACGACGAATAACTTATTCACACACAAAGAGAGATAGAGATATCTCAAGAGAAACCACTTGATGATTGAAATCCTTGGAAACACATCTTAATAACTCAGTAACGACAGATACAAAAAGTGAAATCAATTATATATGAAAATTCGAATCAATTAAATGACAAGACACATCGAGTGGTTTTTGTATGTGTATGTATGCATGTATAACACAAACACAAACCCATTAAGAACACAACAAACAGGACCATATTTTAACAAAATATATGATAATAAAAGTTTTATACTATAATATATCCATCACTCCAAAATTTTGTTATGGGTTTATGATCGAACTTATGTCATTATCGAGTAATCAATGGTACGCATTTACAATATCTTGTTCACTATATACATTTTCTTTACAACCTGTTATAAATTTATACAGTTTAGTTTTTAGTTAAATTTTAAACATTGGTTTATATTTTCAATGATACTTTTTAGAAATACTTTATACCTTTTTTAAGGACATTGTATTATGATAATGATAAAGTTAGCACATGGTTTGAGAATACAACAGATGTTAGTGGTTAGTTACTAGTACCATTGCTAGACACCTTTGGGGGTGAGGATCAAATCCCACATCTCCACCTAAAGAGAAACGTCATTGGTAAGACTCGAACTCGAAACCTCAACCAAAAGGAACCCCTTTGGTGGTGGCGACTTGATCTATGTCAAGTGGTTAGAGAGGTAGTTTCAACTTGACAAAAACCAATTTACTTAGGTTACCTTATTGAGTTCCTTTACAATACTTATGTGGTTGTCCTTATATAAAATCAATCATGTAACATGTTAGAAATTGTGTTAAGTGTAAATTATTTCTTATGTTCTTTCTATTCTGAAAGATATATTGACTAATGAAATTAAGTTGCTCGTTTTATAAAAATATTACACAAAAGAATATTGTTTATGCCGACGAATTGGATGCTATCGATATTGACAAAAAAAAAAAATCAAATGCAAAACACACAATGATCAATGTTGATCACAAGAATATAGCTAGTCAACTTCAATCGAGAGTAAGATATCGATATCAATCATTAGAAATAAAATGCTAAGATTATAAACAAAAAGAATATGTGACTCTTGTCGATAGGATGTTATTGATGGTTCATTGAATATAACAGTGTTGAATAAAAGAATGTTGTCGATATGAAATGCAGGAATCATATTTAAAGTTTAAAAACACACGAACCACCAAAGTTTGTGAAATGTTCCAAACTGCCCGCTTAGTTTTGATAGGGGAAAATTTCGCAAAAACTCATCAAACTACAAGTTTTTTTTTTTCGATTAAGTCCCTCAATCAATTTTTTTGTCTGATAAGTCCCTTAACTATATAAAAATCACGAATTTGGTGTTTTTTTTTCAAAAAAAGTTACCGGTGATGATGGACCCAGTCGTATGAGTATCAAAAATATAACCCAAAAACACTATATAGATAGGGTAAGTGGGATCGAATCCACAGGGAATGATAGGTCGCTAAACTAGTTCAGAGACTGTTTGGATTAGGATTGAAATCATTTGTTTTAAACTAATTTCCTACTGCAAAATACTATTCTGGCGATGACACACACAAGACTTGAATTCAAGAAGTTCACTGGAAGAGAAAGATGGTGTTTGCTCTCTCGTTATACATACTACGGTAATTCAGAATGTTATGGATTCCATTTACATGAATTGATACGATTATGCAACTTATGCTCCAAAACAACGTATACCACTCTATTGACTGTCTTCCTCCCCTATAGAGAGTGGGCACAATCAATGACATGGACATCAACCATTTTAGATACACTTTCTGTTCATTCGCATTTACTCATACAAATATAATCCCCTTTTACAGTTTCCATATAAATGAATTGGTTTTCACAACAAATACTCTTAAGACGAAGTATGCGCCGTCTATTAATTGTCTTCCCCATATGAATGAGCCGGCACAACTAATGATATCGCTATACCTCGTTACATACAATATCCATTGATTACAATCATTCATTCACAAATAAGATCCATAACCCCTTTAAGCACAATTGGAAACTGAAATTAATTAAACATTCATTCAAATCATAGTATGCAAACTAAAGAACAAACACCACTAAGTATTTAGCCAAGCATAGCTTGGGTTAACTTACTAACAGTGTCAAACACGGATGAAAACATTAAACTACCGATAATGTGTAAATACAATCGATCGGATGCCAATGCTTGATCTTCGTTTGATTCCAGTAGCTTTCCTCCTCTGATTTTCCTCCCAAAATCGCACCTTTGTGTGTGTGAAACTGCCAAATTGCGAACCCCCTTCAAAATGGTAACTGCCTCCCTCAAAAACTGCAGGTTTCGCCACTTTTCCGCACCAGCGTCGCCCCCAGCGTCTAGGACGCTGGCTGGGACGCTCATGTTCTGTTTCAGATGATTTCGGGCGTCTGCCTGGGCGTCTGGGACGCTGGCTAGGACGCTCAGACTCTGTCTCAGGGAATTTCGGGCGTCTGCCTGGGCGTCTGGGACGCTGGCTAGGACGCCCTGCACGGAATTCTCCTTTTAGGCTGCTATTTCCTTTACTTTCTTGCCAAGCAACTGAAAACACAAAAACCTACATTAGCAGTACCAATTATCTCATATTTACACACTTAAACATAACAAAAACACATGAAAATAACAGTGATTATATCACTGATCAAACCTCCCCAACTTACACCTTGATCGTCCCGAACAAGGCATCAAAACAGAGACAAAAAGGATGAAACGATTGAGTTTTCCAACTTTAAAAGCGTGAACTTGTGGCATGATAAAACAGTGGATGATCAAATCAAATGCTAACATGTTCAAGCTGTGAGTCTTCCTTCCTAATAAATCAGTAAGCATTGATTTTTAGCTCAAGGTTACGAGTTATTCACTTAACACCCAACTGCACATTCATTTTGGAGCACTTTTCTGCTCTTTTTTTCTTTTGATTCAATGCTAACACTTACAGCCATGGCTTTCTAGCAAGTTCATGTAACGGGATTTGGGTCAATCGATCCCAAACCAGACGGTCTTAGGTGATTAGGCATGACGGTACCCCACGGACTTAATTTCCCGAACTTACTAGGCCACGTGCTAGCTTATTCAACTCTCCTTTTCTTTTCTTTTTTTTTTTTTATATTTTTAGATTTTCCGTGCAATGCATACATTACTCTCCCCCTTATTGCCATCAATTCCAAAGATTTATTAACGAAGGAATCAACCACTATCTCCCATGCTAAACACTTATACTCAATCATACTTCCTTTTCATCACCCCAAAAGCTACTTTCTTTTAAAACTATCAAACTAGGGTGCTCACCCCTCTTAAACTCTCATCTTCACACTTTGTACAAACCAATCATGTATAAGCAGTAAAGGAGTGATCATGATACTACCACCATAACAACAGTTACAAACATAAACCAAACGCCTAAGAAAACTACTGAACTGAAAAATGCAATAACTAAATGACAGAAATGAAACGAAAGTACCCGATATTAGAGTTGCCTCTCATCTAGGATGGTGGCCCAAAGATGCCACTGAAGAAAGCCGCAAAACCATGTTGATCTCGTGTTTGGGGTGCAAATGAAGGCTGATGGAATGGTGCCAAAGCAGGATGTGGCACCGGGTTACCTGTGCCTCTGTCAATAGTCTCATACCTTGGTGCCTGGTACCTATCCAGTGGTGTGTAGGGCAGGTTGGCCCTATAATCACTGTAGTGCCTCAACTCGTCCTCGTACTGCCACTGCTGGCTATACATATATGCATTCAGGAATGCACCGGCCCTTACACCTAAGTAGATATCATCTAACTGCCTCCTCTGCGCTCCTACTTCAGACTGCAACCAATTAATTTGCCTTTGCTGCTCCTCCATTACCCTATCTTGTCTCTCTGACCTCTCTCGTTGCTCAACTCTCATGGCAGTGACTTCCGTGCTTAAACTCGATAACATCTGTACAATGTTGCTTAAATCTCCTGCCTCCCCTCTCCGAACTGCTCTGCTTTGTTGTCTCTCTACTCTCTCCTCTTCCGGATATGGTGTCACTACACTTTTCTTCGTCTCAGTGTCGTAGATCTCGTACCCGTCCTCGGCTTCCCTTAGTACAATATCTTTCATAGAGCTGACCTTGATCCATAAACTACTCTCCTTGATGAACTTAGCAAGGGTATTTTCAGCCATAGCACCCTTTACCTTCAGGTATCTGGACAACAGCCACATATGAGGTATAACCCGTCTCTCCCGGGTGTTGTACATATTCCACAAGTCGTCCATTACAACCCAAGCAAAGGATAGAGGTTCCTCTCCGGTCAACAGGGCATGCATAATACTAACATCTTTCAATCTCACCTTGCTCAGATCCCCTGACCTTGGTAGGATATTCGTGATCACGATCTTATGAAGTACCTTAGCCATCGGCTGCAAATCACCTCGTTTGAAGTCCCTATACTTGGATACCCGATCCCTGGGAAGATCAAAAGCTGCCATAACCTTCCTCAACCAGACCTCGGAGTACATCATCCCTGTACCGGCTAAATATCCCTCGGTTCTATACACATAAGGCTGTCTCTCACCATCTCTCATGCATCCAGTGTCGACTGCAAAAACTTCCCTCAATTCTGCGGCTGACATCCTAATCTCTGTATTGCCTACTATGCCAATTAGGGTGTAATTACAGTCATCGACCCCTCTCCCGAGTCGTAGGTTTGACATCCATTCAGCTACCACAAAGGGATACAACTCCTCTCCGCCTAAGTCCAACACTCTCTCCCAACCCAAGGCTTGAAACAACTCGACCACACCATAATTGCCGAATTCATCCCTATCTAGCTTTTTCTCATAGACGAACTTCGTGTCCTCCCCCCATTTCTCCATAAACAGTTCTGCCCTAATTCTTTCATCATGCTCGGACAAAAGCTTAGTTGGATCCCATACAGCAGGAGGACGAACATTTGGTGTGGCTGAAGCTGTTTTCTTTCGTTTTGCTATGCTCTTTTGCCTTTGAGATGGTGATGCTCCCGACATAATGAAACCTGAAAAACACATACAATAATTGCAACCAAAATGGTGAACTGTTAGTCTCAACATATTTGTTTACACATATATAATCTGCAGCTCTCAACACGGTTCCCTGTTATACAATCATCTTACATATGCTACAAGCCAGCCAAAATCAAAAATTTGGACACCCCCTCCCCAACTTAGAGAGAAGTGATGTCCTCATCACAAATAGCACATTTAGGCAACACATATAAGCACAAACCAAGGTAAGCATGATAGGGAGATAACACACGGCACCCAAACATAGCATATCCAGAAGCAAAAGAAACAAGTATCAGAGTTAAGTACACCTAGAATTGTTTCATCGCCACATGCGGCGGAATTAACTATCAACCAAAAGAACCAGATTGTTCAAAACCTACAACCCACTAAACCAAATCCCGATCCTCATCACGCATTGGAGCTTGTTCATAGTACTTCGACCCTTCACCGAAACCAATCCAAAACCCTCGACCTCCTGCTGCTGGAACTTCCTTGGAATCTCCCTCCTGCTCTCGCACTTGCGGTCCTGGTGGTGGTGGTTGTGTGACACTATGCTCCCCCTCTTTGGTCGCTGTCACCAAGGCAGTCAGCTTGTCCAACTTTTCGGTGTTGGCTTTCAATGTCGGTAGCACCACGGTGTGAAGTGTGTGATGAACCTTTGCTACCATTGTAACTAGTTCCTCTGCTGCCTTGATGAAATCACCCGGGACAATGGATGGGAAAGAAGAAGACGAAGCGCCTCCATGAAACTGTGGTTCTGGAGTGGGAGAACGTGGTCGGATTAGCTTTGTTTCAAATTTGTTGACTTGATCTTTGATGATTGCAAACTCTCCTGCTCGGGTGAAGGACATTCTACCAAACAAAGCTCTGGTGAAAGAGCGTTCATTGTCTGGAATCAGTAGAGGAGCCGAGTTAGGTGGAATGGCCCCCATCAATTCGAAGAGATCAGATAGCAGCCTTGCATGGGCCAGTTCCGTCCTGTGAGATTGCAACACCAAATTCCAAATGTTGTGCAAACAAAGATGAGCCAACGAAATCCTAGGCTTCCCAGCTAACAACGCATTAACAACAAACACCTCCTTTACTTTGATACTAGTCGTATCTGGATTACGGGGCAAAATGTTGTACAGAACCAATTTCCAAACCACCTTAGCCAGCGGCTTCAAATCCTTCCTGTGAAATGTTGTGTAGGTCCTTGCTTGAGTTGGTGTCAACTCAAAGATGTTTGTGAGGTATGCCTGCCATATCTCTGAATCGACAATAGGCATCTCCTTCATGCTTTCCTCATCCCATAACTCGAAATGGACGGGATCGTCATCATTATCCACACCATAGTCGAAACCCATGAGCTGTTGTATTTTCTCGGCTGTGAGCTCAATCTCCTGACCTCCCACTATTGCCTGCAGAGTCAAAGAACCAGGTGCAACATCCCGACGTCTCTTTACGGTAGCACAAAACTCCTTCAACGCTTCAGGGTAAACAAACTCTTTTTTCCAATCAATAGCTTCCATCCACCCCATCTTGCTGAAGCAGTCAACTATACCATAATCCCTGAATTCTGCACGATTGACATCACGTTCTAGATAAAAACGTACATCATCATCTACCAATATGGTTTCAGGAGGAGTTGGTGTTGGTTGAGGGGCAGGGGTTGCGTGCGATGATGAGGACGACACTCGTTTGGCCTTTTTCCTGGCAACTGGGGTTGCTGCCCGCTTCCTCGCGGATGCTCGTGTCATGACTAAATAGATTCATACGAAGAATGTCAAATGCCATGCCAACGTGATGAACTATACAAACACCGTGAATGCTTACAAAAATAATGAATGGGAATGCACTGCACCCTAGTGTCACTCAGCCTTGCTATTTACAATGAAACCCGATGTGGGTTGTGATGTAACAACTAATCCACTCAATAGATCACCCCTCCCCAACTTAGTTGTAAAGGGAGAGGCTACTACCGCGGTTACTGGAGTTCTATAGACAAGAATATCTAACACGCTAACCACAAAGAACATATATACACATCATGCCACTTAACCACCTACAACCTATAGCAGACAAGTTCACGCAACCTTAGCTTCGAAAATCGGACCCCTAACTTCATGAAACCACAAATGTGTGCGATGAACATGCAAGATACGAGAAATACAACCACATACATACATGAGCAACATCGAATTCCAAAAGTCGCACAAATCCCCAAAAAGCCCTAATCGGTTTATGAAAACCACAAGAGAAGCATAAATGCTAGAGATGGACTTGAAATCGTTACCTGATCAATGGAGAGAAGGAAATGCGTGGGAGAAGCGATCGACAATAGTGGAAACCGTCGGCTTTGCAAGAGAGAGAGACGAGAGCGTTTAGAGAGAAAAGGAAGACGGTGGTTGCAGAATAAATGAGGTGGGTGAGGCTTAAATGATGAAAATCGCTTAGGCGTCCTACTCAGCGTCTAAGACGCAGCCCTAGCGTCCGTGCGGCTATTTTCGGCGTCCTAAAGACGCTAACCCTCGGGTTTGGAATTTATTCCAGCGTCTAAGACGCTCACTTAGACGCCGCCCATTTTAGCTCAACTGTCCCGCGCCCCCAGCGTCCTACATGGCGTTCCGAACGCTACTCCAGCGTCTGAACCTCCTTCAGGGCGTCTTGGAAACGCTCACACTCTGTTCAATAATTAATTCCCGCGTTTCCAACGCCCACTAGGACGCTGGTGCTCCAAATTCACTCAATACTCGTTCTACCAGCTTTTTAACTCCCGTTTGCTCAATAACGGTCACTCCCGCTCATTTCCAAATTGAAAGCACACATTAAATTAACTAAGAGCAACTTTAAACAAACAAAACAACCATTTTCGTAGGGAACACGACTATACTTAGCACGTATAGCAAGCCTTTAAACCACCTAATTACTTAGATGGACGAGTTTAGTCTCGTGAGGGTTTGCAGTGAATATACCCACAAAATTCGTAGTCATTTTACTTACAGAGATGAGTCGATTGGCTCTTTGAGAGCCACTACCTCTATCAAGGTTGCTTGATTACCATCAGTGCTTACCGGACCTTCAACGTACATCTTAAGTCTATGGCCATTCACTGTAAACGAATGTCCATGCTTGAGATCCTTGACTTCCACAGCTCCATTGTCATATACGTGAATTACCTCATAAGGTCCCGTCCATTTACTCCTCAGCTTTCCTGGAAACAATTTAATGCGTGAGTTATAGAGCCAAATCTTATTGCCGACTGCAAAAGTCTTCCTTCTCAAGCATTTATCATGGAAATGCTTCGTTTTTTCCTTGTAAATCCTCGCACTTTCATATGCCTCCAATCTGATCTCTTCCAATTCTGCCAATTGAAACTTCCTCATCCTTCCTGCATCAGAAATATCAAAGTTAGCATTTCTAATTGCCCACGTAGCTCTATGCTCTAACTCTACAGGTAAATGACAAAGTTTCCCATAGACTAGCCTATAAGGTGACATTCCAATAGGGGTCTTGTATGCAGTCCTATAAGCCCATAATGCGTCATCTAATCTCAACGACCAATCCTTGCGATTAGGCTTAACAGTCTTTTCTAAAATTCTTTTGACTTCCCTATTGGAAACCTCAACTTGGCCGCTCGTTTGTGGGTGATAAGGAGTGGCAACGCGATGGGTTACCCCATAATGCTTCAACAAGGTGTGAAACTGAAAATTTTTAAAATGAGTTCCCCCATCGCTAATAATAGCTCGGGGAATCCCATGGCGTGAGAAAATGTTCTTTTTCACAAATTTACACACCACCTTGTTGTCATTATATCGCGTTGCTTCAGCCTCAACCCACTTAGAGACATAATCTACGGCTACCAAAATATATTCAAAACCAAAAGAGACAGGAAAGGGACCCATAAAATCTATTCCCCAAACATCAAAAATTTCTACTTCTAATATGGGAACCATGGGCATTTGATCTCTCTTATATATCCCCCCAACCTGTTGGCATCTCAGACAGGACTTAACATACTCATATGCATCTTTAAACAATGAAGGCCAAAAGAAACCACAGTCTAATACTTTATGGGCTGTTTTCTTGGCACTAAAATGCCCCCCACATGCTAAACTGTGACAATGAGTAAGGATATCAAGTTGGTCCATCTCCGGAACACATCTTCTAATTAACTGATCAGCACCAATCTTGAAAAGGTCAGGATCGTCCCAGATGTAATACTTGGCTTGAGCGTAGAAACTTTTCCGCTGCTGTGACGTCCAATGGCTCGGTGTCTTACCTGTCACAAAATAATTAACCAAATTAGCAAACCACGGCAATTTAGACACAAATAACAGCTGCTCGTCAGGAAAAGATTCCTTGATCACTTCAATAGAATTTGGAACCAACGTGGGCAGCCTTGACAAATGATCAGCCACCACATTCTCCGACCCCTTCTTATCCCGTATCTCCAGATCAAACTCTTGCAATAATAAAATCCACCTGATCAGTCTTGGCTTGGCATCCTTTTTGCTCAAGAGGTACTTCAATGCACTATGGTCCGAGTAGATTATCACTTTGGCACCCCATACATAGGCACGAAACTTGTCCAAGGCATACACAACCGCTAATAACTCTTTTTCTGTGGTAGTGTAATTCTGCTGAGCCTCAGAAAACGTTTTGCTGGCATAATAATCACGACTGGCTTCTTATCAACCCTCTGTCCCAGCACTGCTCCCACCGCGAAGTCACTTGCATCACACATGATTTCGAATGGCTTCGTCCAATCAGGTGACTGCAAAATGGGAGCATCCGTAAGCTTAGCCTTTAATAGCTCAAATGCTTTTAGACATGCTTCATCAAACACAAACTCAGAATCCTTAGCTAAAAGATTACACAACGGCTTTGAAATGGTGCTGAAATCCTTGATAAATCTTCTATAAAATCCCGCGTGCCCCAAGAACGATCTCACTCCCTTGACGCTAGTTGGTGGTGGCAAAGATGAAATAAGCTGAATTTTCGCCTTGTCCACTTCCATACCTTTCTCAGAAACTACGTGGCCTAAGACAATACCCTCCTTGACCATGAAGTGGCTCTTCTCCCAACTCAACACCAAATTTGTTTCGGTGCATCTTTTCAAGACTTGCTCCAGATGGTACAAACAACCCTCAAATGTCTTATCAAAGATAGAGAAATCATCCATAAAAATCTCTAGCGAGCCTCCTACCATATCTGAGAATATCGCCATCATGCAACGTTGAAACGTGGCAGGAGCGTTACACAACCCAAATGGCATCCGTCTATAGGCGAATGTGCCGTAAGGGCACGTGAACGTAGTCTTTTCCTGGTCATCAGGGTGGATAGGAATCTGATTGTACCCTGAGTATCCATCTAGAAAACAGTAATACTTCTGGCCTGCCAGCTTCTCAACTATCTGATCTATGAAAGGTAACGGGAAGTGATCCTTTGATGTGGCTGCATTCAACTTCCTATAATCAATGCAGACCCTCCAACCTGTTACTGGTCTGGTTGCAATCTGCCCATCTTCGGTGTTTATCACTGTTACCCCCGACTTCTTGGGCACGGTCTGTGTAGGGCTGACCCACTGGCTATCAGAAATGGGGTAAATGATACCCGCGTCTAACCACTTCAACACCTCTTTTTTTACCACTTCTCTCAAGTTTGGGTTGAGTCTCCGTTGGGCATCCCTTGATGGTTTACTATCAGCCTCCGTGATAATTCTGTGCATACAAATGGTAGGACTTATCCCTTTTAGATCAGAGATTGTCCAACCCATAGCTGCCTTATGCTTTCCCAAAACTTCAATCAGTGCCTCCTCTTCCTCTTTTGTCAAATCCGAAGCTATAATCACTGGCAAACTCTCTTGTGGCCCCAGAAATACATATTTGAGATGTGTGGGTAAGGTTTTGAGTTCCAGTGTAGGAGCCTGCTCCAAAGATGGTTTGTTTGACTCCGGGAGATTTTCTGGTAGTTTCTCAAACTTGATTGACCATGGAGGTTGCTTACTTGGCTTTGTTCCTCCAAACATCTCTTCTAAGCTCATCAACCAACCCCACTCAACCTTTTCATTCTCTTGGCATGACAATGCATATCCCAACTCATCCCTGCTAGTCATGAGTGATGTCTGTGATCCTGCTAACTCATCAAGATAATCTATAAAATAGCACTCTGAATCATCAGAAATATTAGAAACAGCATTGAAAACATTTAACTTCAACTTTCTATTCCCGAAGGCTAAGTCCAAGGCACCAGTCCTACAATTAATTTGGGCATTAACAGTGGCCAAAAATGGCCTACCCAAAATAATTGCGGGCTGGTTATCCCGACTTCTTTGATCTGAATCTAAAACAAGAAAGTCCACCGGGTAATAGAAATCCTCAACTTTTACAATCACATCGGTTAACATGCCCCTCGGAATCTTAGTGGATCGATCAGCTAATTGTAACACCACATCTGTAGGTGTTAAGCTTCCCAAATCGTGCTGATCGAATAAGTTTCCAGGGAGTATGTTAACACTTGCTCCCAAATCTAGCAATGCTTTTTTAATTCTGATATCACCTATAGTAACAGAGATAAGAGGTGAACCTGGATCCTTAAGCTTGGGTGGCAATGAACTTGAAACTACTGCACTTACCTGCTCCGTGAGGTGAATTTGCTTCGGCAATACCGTAGGATACTTGCGCTTCTGAGTGCACAAATCCTTCAAGAACTTTGCATATGCCGGAATTTGCTGCAATGCTTTCACCAATGGAATGTTGATCCTTACCTGATTGAATGTGTCCCATAGATCCTCTATCTGTGGCCCTTTCTTCCCATACATTGGTCTATTCGGGTCCTCTAGAGCTGATGGGTATGGAGGTGTCGGTTCAGGCTTTGGCTGCTTTTCTTTTTGTACCACAACCTCCTCAAACTGAACTTGCTTCTTCAACTTTACCTCCTTCTCAGATTCTGAATGTGGAACTTCCTTCCCATTATCTATAGTTCCCTCAGCATCACTATCCTCATCTTCCACTTCCGGCATCACAACTTTGTTATCGACCTTCTTCCCACTTCGCAAAGTAGTAACTTTCTGCAACTCACTCACTTCGTTCAACTCTTCCACCTCATGTACCGATTGTTTTTCCTTGCCTTTTGAATGAGACGGATTGACTTGGGTATTGCTCGGTAATCTTCCTTCATCTCTTTTCGTAAGCTGATCTGCGATCTGCCCCATTTGCTTCTCTAGACTAGCCATTGACTTTGTCTGCACATAGGATTGTTGCTTTAGGTAATCCATAAGCTGATCCATCTTTGAATCCTTAGGAGCTTCATGAACAACGGGTTCCTTTTCTTCCTTAGTACCCGATGATGTACCACCATAAAAATTTCTACCCTGTGGATACCGGTTCCCTTGATCAAATCTGGGTTTTGGATACTCATCTGCTCTTTGATCATCTCTCCAACGAAAATTAGGATGACGCCTCCATCCAGGATTATAAGTTTCTGAATGAGGGTCAAACCTATCTTGCCTTGGTCGAAAACCCGAGATCTCACTTGCTTGCTCGCCTTGCACATGATAGCAAAATTCTGAAGTGTGAGTGTACTCCCCACAAGTGATACACATCACCGGTAATCGCTGTTCCATCTGCTCCTTTTTCATCAACAAATCCAACTTCTTGCTAAGAGCTTCCATATTCGTTGTGACATCCCTTTTCCAAGCATTGTCAATTCCCAATACTTGAACTCCAATTGGCGTTTCAGACCCATCTTGTACCTTTGATCCCTTAGCTAACTGTGCCAACAATTCCCATGCCTCATCATGCTCTTTGGCCAAGAATGTACCCCCTGAGGCTGCGGTAATCATATTTCTGCTCTCTTGGCTGATACCATCGAAAAAATTCTTCACCAACATCCACTTGGGTACCTCATGATGTGGACATGCCCGTAACATCTCATTCAGTCGCTCGAAAGCCTCATGAAATTGTTCCCCCGGCTTTTGCTTGAAACTGGTGATGCTATTCCTCTTCTCAGTAGTCTTACTAATCGAATAAAATTCGTTGAGGAAAGCCCTCTTCATCTCTTCCCAGTTACGAATACTGTTAGCTGGTAGAGACGTGAACCAGTGCTTTGCTTTATCCTTGAGAGAGAATGGGAACAATCGTAGTTTGAGAGTATCTACGGGTAGTCTTTGCACTCTGTTAGCTTTGCATATTGCTGAAAATTCTGCTAGATGATCGTATGGTTCCTCGCTCTTTGTTCCATGAAAATGAGGAATGATGCTGAATAAGTGAGTCTTTATTTCCGGTTCATTCTCAATTTCAGGATACAGTATCGGTGACATATCGGGAACATCACCCGGTCGGTAGTGGGACTCCACAGTCCTCCTATCATCCGCCATATTTATGTTGGGTTCAGTGTCACTCTCAGGTTCCTCTGAATGTATGGATTGCCCTTCGGAATCAGACGTCTCCAGTGTTTTCGAGTTACCACTGGTCTCACCACTAAGCCAATAACCTTTGTGTAGCTTCCTCAATGAGCGAGCAGTCCTTTCAATTTCTGTTTCGTATTGCAATGGAGAAGTTCGCCCGGAGTAACGAGTATGCATATACCTGAGATATACACACACACGTGAAGATTCTGAACGTTGCTGTTCAGAATGTTAAAGAAAATGAAAAATACTGAAAAAAAAAACTAAACTAAAACAAAATTAACTAGCTACTATAAACAAGAATATTTACAGAAACAGTTAATCCAAACTACTTTAACAAGCGCTGCCATTCCCCGGCAGCGGCGCCATTTTGATGGACCCAGTCGTATGAGTATCAAAAATATAACCCAAAAACACTATATAGATAGGGTAAGTGGGATCGAATCCACAGGGAATGATAGGTCGCTAAACTAGTTCAGAGACTGTTTGGATTAGGATTGAAATCATTTGTTTTAAACTAATTTCCTACTGCAAAATACTATTCTGGCGATGACACACACAAGAATTGAATTCAAGAAGTTCACTGGAAGAGAAAGATGGTGTTTGCTCTCTCGTTATACATACTACGGTAATTCAGAATGTTATGGATTCCATTTACATGAATTGATACGATTATGCAACTTATGCTCCAAAACAACGTATACCACTCTATTGACTGTCTTCCTCCCCTATAGAGAGTGGGCACAATCAATGACATGGACATCAACCATTTTAGATACACTTTCTGTTCATTCGCATTTACTCATACAAATATAATCCCCTTTTACAGTTTCCATATAAATGAATTGGTTTTCACAACAAATACTCTTAAGACGAAGTATGCGCCGTCTATTAATTGTCTTCCCCATATGAATGAGCCGGCACAACTAATGATATCGCTATACCTCGTTACATACAATATCCATTGATTACAATCATTCATTCACAAATAAGATCCACAACCCCTTTAAGCACAATTGGAAACTGAAATTAATTAAACATTCATTCAAACCATAGTATGCAAACTAAAGAACAAACACCACTAAGTATTTAGCCAAGCATAGCTTGGGTTAACTTACTAACAGTGTCAAACACGGATGAAAACATTAAACTACCGATAATGTGTAAATACAATCGATCGGATGCCAATGCTTGATCTTCGTTTGATTCCAGTAGCTTTCCTCCTCTGATTTTCCTCCCAAAATCGCACCTTTGTGTGTGTGAAACTGCCAAATTGCGAACCCCCTTCAAAATGGTAACTGCCTCCCTCAAAAACTGCAGGTTTCGCCACTTTTCCGCACCAGCGTCGCCCCCAGCGTCTAGGACGCTGGCTGGGACGCTCATGTTCTGTTTCAGATGATTTCGGGCGTCTGCCTGGGCGTCTGGGACGCTGGCTAGGACGCTCAGACTCTGTCTCAGGGAATTTCGGGCGTCTGCCTGGGCGTCTGGGACGCTGGCTAGGACGCCCTGCACGGAATTCTCCTTTTAGGCTGCTATTTCCTTTACTTTCTTGCCAAGCAACTGAAAACACAAAAACCTACATTAGCAGTACCAATTATCTCATATTTACACACTTAAACATAACAAAAACACATGAAAATAACAGTGATTATATCACTGATCAGATGACCTGTTGAGTGGGTTGCAATTGCTGACGTTGAATTTTTAAATCTATGATGTTTTTCGATTAAGTCCCCCAACCAAATTATTTTGTCTAATAAATCCCTTAACTAAATTATTTTGTCTTATAAATCCGTCAACTAATTTTTTTTGCCACATAAATCCATTATCTTGATAAAACTCATGATATTTGTTGTTTTATCAATTTAAGTGATTGTTCAATTGACACTCACGTCACACATAATGCAAAAAAATCAAACAAAATGATAAATTAAAACGATCATTTTTATTATTTAAAGTTTAGTCAGGATGAACTATTAAATATATTTAAAAATTGTTGTCTAGACAAACATAGGATCGAAATAATCATCATTTAGTTTTTTATATCATAACAACTTATGTTATCCGGAATAACGGACTTTTAAAAAAATTATTATTTTCAAACAACCATCGTCGTTTAGAAAAAAATATTATTTTCAAACAACCATCGTCGTTTAGAAAAAAATATTATTTTCAAACCAACTTATTTTGGTCTAGACAAACATGACATGCTGTGTCATCGAAATAAACATCGTTGTTTTTAAAAGTTTAAAAAAATTCGTTTTATTTTATTGAAAATTTGAAAGGTTTAAGTAGTTCGGAGACTTATCAGAAAAAAAATGAAATGGGGACTTAATCGAAAAATTTTTATACTTTGATGGTTTTTGCAAAATAGGTTTAAACATGTTAACCTGTTATAACAGGTTAACGGACCAATTTAAAAGGTTTAAGTAGTTTGGGGACTTATCAGAAATAAAAAAATGAAATGGGGACTTAACCGAAAAAATTTTGTACTTTAGTGGTTTTTTGCATAATTTTTCCTTTTGATAATCTATAAGAGTTCACCAAAATTTGGTATTCCTACCATTTGTACCAGAACTTTTTGAAAAAATGATAAAAATATCCTGGATTACATTCTCTAGATGATAAAAAAAACATATAAAAATCAATATCTAGTTGTGAAAACATAACAAATGGTAAATAAATAACTAAACGAAAAGGATTTGTCATGAATAACTTAATAGGTAAGGGAAGGGGTCGTGATGGTCGTAGGGTGGGGCGATGGTGCCGTGGTGGTGTTCTGTGATTGTATTATTGGCTGGCGGTGACGATGTGTTGTCTATCCGTCAATGGAATTGTGTTGTTTCAACTTCTACTATACAAGTTTTAGTACATTCTTTCATATCTAAATTCCAAACTTAAATTGTAGATACAACTTTTAAATTGGTTAAACCTTCACAGAATTTTCGTAGTGAAGTTTATCCATAAGTTTATATAATCAAATCTAAAGTACATAATCATAACTTTTGATTAAATATAAACGGTATCATTTTTAAAATTTATTAATTGGTGATTTAATATTATTTTTCATTTAAGATGATCATAGAAAAGGTAATTATGTCAAGCTTCAAACAAATGTACTTTTTCTAATGTATTATTAATATGGTATATGGATTTTTTTTACCCATATGGTACAACCATACATGTACTTTAATTTTTCATTTTAATATTGACATTTCTACATAGAGTCCAGTTAAAAAATGTGCTCTATTTGTATTAAAAACAGGATTTTGCATAAAAATGTATAATGATATGGAAATAAAAAACTAAAGTTTACGTACTATACAGATAACGGGTATGTTTAGCAAAACTAGCTGTAGCTTTGTGTTTTTAATAGAGGTAAAGTTTTTAGTAGCTGAAGCTTTTTAAAAGAGCTAGAGCTTTTAGTTTTATAAATGTGTTTGGTAAAACTAGCTGTAGTTGTAGTTTATAGTATTAAATTACTTAAAAGGGCATTAATATTAATTAAAAGTGGTAGTTTATGATTAATATAAGGGTAAAAAAGTAAGTATGTTTGACTAAAAGCTCCGGAGCTTTTCAAAAGCTGCTTCTACTAGCTTTTTAAAAAAGAGTTTATTTTTGAGAAAATGAAAGCTCTGTGTATCATTCCAAACAAATCTTTTATTTTTTAGTAGAACTTATCAAAATAAAAGCTTCTAAAAGCTCTCTACCAAACATAGCCAACGTACCCTGTAGATAGGAAGAAAAACTTCATGTGCCTAATCAATATATAGTGGTGTGTAAAAGTTGAAACCGAAGTATATGACCGGAGCAAATTCCCCATGGTCCAGTTCTCTTTTTGATTTTATTGATTTTTAAATTCTGGTTTTTGCACTTAGCACACCGGTAGTACGATAAGATTTAAAAATGCTCGTAAACCTAAACGATTATATTTTCTGGATTTTTTTTTCAAAAATTTATAATAATTTTGTTTAGGTTAAAAGAATTTCTAATTAACGATAATCACATATAGGGGTGGGTTCAGTGGAGAAACTCTATGCATCGAAGAACCTTGGAGAACCACAATGCATCGCTTATAAAGCATAATGCATCACGTGGGAATTTTAAGCATCAAGTGGAAATAATGATGCATCACGGGCGAATTGTGATGCATTTGTGGTGGTGCATGGAGGTTCTTCAAGGTTCTTCGATGCATGGAGGTTCTTCATTGAACCCACATCATCACATATATATATATATATATAATTTATACATACATACACACACACACACACACACACACACACACACACACACACATATATATATATATATATATATATATATATATATATATATATATATATATATATATATATATATATATATATGATCATTGAACAAAATACAATAACCCTAACAACATATTGTATATATGATAATGATCATAATATATATATCTTGATATATAATACAAAGGGTTTATTATAAAAAAATGAGTAAATTACAGAAATGGTCTCTGTGGTTTGTTCAAAATTAAGGAAACGGTCCCTCAACTTTCAAACTTGCAGTGACGGTCCCTCGAACCACTTTTTACTTGCAAAATTGGTCCTCCTGTTTCTAAATTTTTTAATAATGACGATTTTGCCCTTCTTTTAATTACAAGTTTTGTAATTTCAATTTTGGTCCCTTTTCTTAATTTTTCATTTTTGGTTTTAAATTTGAAATAATAATTTAATAATTTATGATTTTGATTCATTATTAATTATATTATTATTATTATTCTCATTATCATTATTATTATTATTATCATTATCATTATTATCATCATTTATATCTATTTATTTTGTAAAATAAATCTATATTTATTTAGTAAAAATTATTTTTATTTATATACTTAATTAGTCAAGTTATGCATCTTTTTATGTATTCAATTTATTTATTAAAGTTTTTATTTATTTATCTTTTATTCGTTAAATATTGTATAATTTTATTATTTATACTTTCCATCAAACTATTTCATTACTTTTAATAAATATGAATTTGTGTAAAATTTGATTTAAATTTACTAATTCATTACGTTTTGATTTAAGTTTGCCAATTAGTATTTTTGATATAAATATTTTGTTATGCTAATTAGTTTTTATTTAAATTTATTATTTTATTTGTTTTGATTTAAAATTTGCTACGTTAATACTTAAGTGAAAATTAAAATATTTAAGTGAAAACGAATAAAACATATTAATGTATAAACAAAACTTGTAAATCAAAAAGATTAAACACTATATTGAAATCAAAGCGTATAGGCATAACAAAATATTAAAATTAAAATAATAAAATAATAAATTTAAATCAAAACGTATTAACGTAACAAAATATATTATTTTAAATAAAATAAACTAAAAGATAAATATTATTCATTATTTTTAATATCTATAAAGATTAATAAATATAAAATATAAATACAATATATTATTTTTACATCTTTAAATATTAATAAATAGATAAGATTTAAATCTACATTCAAATTATATCTTATATGTACTTTATCTATAAATCTAATTAAAAAAATATTATTTGTTTATTTATGAAATGATTTGTAAAATTATTTTTTTTAATATATATTAGTAATTTAAGGATTTTTTTAAAAACCAAACAAATAAAATAATAAATTTAAATAAAAACATATTAGCGTAACAAAATATTTGTAAACTTAAATCAAAACGTAATGAATTAGTAAATTTAAATCAAAATTTATCAACGTAATGAAATAGTTTGATGGAAAAGTATAAATGATAAAATTATACAAATAATTTAACCAACAAAAGATAAATAAATAAAACTTTAATAAATAAATTGAATACATAAAAAGATGCATAACTTGACTAATTAAGTGTATAAATAAAAATAATTTTTACTAAAGAAATATAGATTTATTTTACAAAATAAATAGATATAAATGATGATAATAATAAGAATAATAATAATAATAATAATAATAATAATGATGATAATAATAATAATGATATTGAGAATAATAATAATATAATTAATAATGAATCAAAATCATAAATTATTAAATTATTATTTCAAATTTAAAACCAAAAATGAAAAATTAAGAAAAGGGACCAAAATTGAAATTAGCAAACGTGTAATTAAAAGAAGGGCAAAATCGTCATTTTTAAAAAATTTAGAAACAGAAGGACCAATTCTGCAAGTAAAAAGTGGTTTGAGGGACCGTCACTGCAAGTTTGGAAGTTGAGGGACCGTTTCCATAATTTTGAACAAACCACAGGGACCATTTCTGTAATTTACTCTAATTTTTTTTGAATAGACATGTATAAGACAACATTATAAGACTTTTTTCAAAAAGAGCAACATTATAAATATTGTGAATTTAAAAAAAAAAAAGATCATGTGAATAGTGTGAATGATCTTTCACACAAATATGCATTGAATATGCACATAATTTTTAAGGACACAGAAAGTAGGGGTGTGCAAAAAAATCAAACTCCAACCCAAAAATGAAAAACCGAAACTGGAAATCCAAACCGTTTGGTTTGGACTTTGGTTTGGACGATGGATAATCTAAAACCGAAAATTTTGGTCCGGTTTCGTCATACACAAAAACCGAAAAACTCCAAACGAACCGAAAGTTATATATTAAAACTTTGTTAATTTGAATATTTTGTTACTTTATTGAGAAATTTTTTAGTGATTCAATCTTTAGATTATTGGTTTTTATTTCATAAGTTTTGTGTTGTTTTTTTAAGCCAAGATTAAATTTATTATTGTTAAACTTACTAATATACGATAGGTTTTATGAATGAAGAAAAAAAATTAAGAAATTTTAAAGATTAAATTTAAAAATCGAAAAACCAAAGTCCAAACCGAAAATCTGAAAACAGAAACTAAAAAAAACCAAATAGTTTGGTTTCTAAAATCCAAAAACCGAAAGTTTTGGTTTGGATTTTGGTTTTTAAGGAAAACTGATCGAAACCGCCTTTTGCTCACTCCTAACAAAAAGTGTGAATGTATGTGAAATTCATATATCATGTGTATAACATTAATTTAAACATGGTTAAAATTTTTTTAAATGTTGGTATTTTCGGATACACTTGATTTCGAAATTTACTTTTTTTGAACCTGACTATATGCGTGTGTGTGTGTGTGTGTGTGTGTGTGTGTGTCTATATATATATAGATGGGGGTTCAGTGGAGAAAATCGATGTATCAAAGAACATTGAAGAACCTCCATGCACAACCACAAATGCATCAAAATCCCGCGTGATGCATCATTATTTCAACGTGAGCATCAAATTCTCGCGTGATGAATTACGATTTTCTTGCGATACATTGTGGTTCTTCAAGGTTCTTCGATTCATATATGTATGTATGTATGTATAAAATTAATAAGAACATATTTTGACACATGACATCATGATGTTTCACCTAAAAAGATAAATATACATTATTATTATTAAAATAAAATTAAAAAATAAATACAATTTATTATTTATAATATCTATAAAAATTAATAATAATTAACTCTATCAATATTGACATTATCCAATAATGTTAGTTATCATCATTATCTATTTGACGTAAAAAGATAGATAAATAATATCTATCTCAAATAACTATATTTTTCTAGTATTTCTTTTATAGGAATTGATATTTATATGGTTCAATTACAAGTTCAGATACATTTTATATAACCAATAATTTATTGAAAATTATTCACTTAATACGTATGTTCATAAATAGTTAGGATTAAAATAAAACCACCATACTACTATCGTATTTTGTGTTTTGTCAATTTTAATAAGAAAATGAGACAAATAAAAATTACATCTAAATCAATTTTTTTTTTCCCATTAAGAATTAAGACACTCATCTCATGATGAATGAACTTAAACCTCACGTAATTTCATTAACTCAATTTCATTGTACCAATTGTACAATAAGTTTGATGACTTTATGTAACCGTTAAGATTATTACTACTGTTAACTCTATTGTTGTTGTTATTTATCTTTTCACTATTAATTTTAATAACAGTTGTGCTATTAAGTATTTTTCAACATTTATGATAGTTAGGTTTTTTTCAAAACTATCATATGTTTAGATGGACAAATATAAGGTAAGTTTATTTGCATTTAGCATCAGTGGCGAATCTAGAAAATTATGGCATTAGGGGCAAAAAAAGCTTAACCTTGGACCACGAGACGGTTGATAGAATGAGCGCAAAAATCATTAACAGACAACAAAAATCATAGCCAATGTTGTTTAATGTAATAGCTAGCAAAACAACACAAAGAACGAAACAACAAAATCAGTAGCTAGTAATAATCAATTTAGCAATTCTACAATGAATTTATCAAACTCAAATCAACAAATAGCATTCAACAATTAACAAATAACATTATAATGGAATTAAACAAAACAAAGGAAGTAAAAGGACTTTGCTATGGCAATTAAAACAAAACAGAGGAATTAAACAAAACAAATAACACAAAGAAGGAAACAACCTCTGACTTTTGGGCTAGTTGGGGGCTTATTGAAATTTTTATAGAGGGTCTTAAAATTTTCTAACGGACTTTGCTATGTCAATTTAATATTTCATTGAGGGCCCAGCCCCCCCTTTCCCGGTTGTAAATTAGCATCATCTCTCATCACATACACATTATCTTCTATTTTTTTTTATCTTTTACTTTTCTATCTCTTCTGATCTTCTCTCCGTCTCTTGCAATCTTTATCTCTCTCAAAAGATGCAAATAATAACACCCGTAAATCTATTGTTAAATCTTTCAAGAATCCGTACGAATAACATGTCTTTGTGACTATATGTTTTGCTCTAATTTTTACGCATAAAACGTGTGTTTTGTTGTTAGATTGCTTTAAAAATAAATTTCATGATACCTACACTTATAATGACCGAATTATAACTTAAAAATTACAATTAACACGATCCAATGATATTGATTCTATCGATAAATTTTTTTAAAATTCAACAAAATCCCCAATAAAACTTTAGATGGCATTATTATATAGATTGTTTACGATCAATCAATAAGATTTTTGTGCAAAACTTTCATGGACCTGCTATTAAAACACTCAATTATTTTTGATACCACAAAAAACCTCACCCGGTTAAAACTTATCAAAATGTGATTATCTTCAAAAAGTTGACAACTTGTTTAACCGGTGGCATTTTGCTCCGACCACCACCTTTGTTGGTAACCCTCTTAATAACAAACGATTTTGGATGAAAAATAAAAACAAATCAACAATCTAAAGAACAACCGATCAAATCCATAGTCTTAAGGATGTACAAATCGAAGCTTCGAATGCTTCAAAGGTCGGTTGAGGCTTCATCAGAGGTGTGTGTCACAGTCGGAGGTTTAAGTGCATCTAACTTTAAACGAGAAACCAAATCAACCATTGAAGACTCATCGGAGGCTTCAATGGTCGCAGAATAACTCGTTAGAGATGAAAGTAACTGGCTGCAACGGGGAACACACCGATTTCATGAGATATGGAGATTTTAATTAGTTAAGAGTTTTTTATGGTAACAAAAATATTGGACATTTTAATTGTAAAAGTGATCCAATTTTGAGGTTTTTTTTTCGTAAAAGCTTTTTGATTAGTTATAAGTATTTTGTATTATATTGTCAGTGTAGAGAAAGAGGAAGAAAAAGAAAAAGGATTTAGGGAGTGTTTGGATTTGCGTTTGAAAAAGTGTTGCAAAGTTTTAAAAACTAATAATCAGAAAATAGTTGTAACAAAAAGTGTTATCGAAAATTTAGTGTTTAGTTTAACTGCTGTTGTTTGATATCACAATTATCAAATATCAATTTTTAAAGTATTTGGATTTGCATTTTAACGTGTAAAATGACCAAACAATCACTTATTAAATAAATAAGCTACATTTTTTAACTTATAAAAAAATGTAGTAAGATTAACTTTAAATGCAAATAATTATTTACTAATGAATGCAATCCAAACACTTTAAACTAATGGGTTGATATTGAAAAAACCCTGGAAACTTTTCTCATTTTCACGATTAAGTCTCTAAACTTTTTTCCCGATTGTTTAAGTCCTTAAAATATTTTTGTATTATTTAAAAATACATATTTTTTACTGGCTACCGGATGAGTAGGTAAAACACAACCAATAAAACAAAAAGTTTAAGGACTTAATCGCTAAAACATGTAAAGATAGTGAGTTTTTTGAATAATACAAAAATAGTTAAGGGACTTAAACAATCAGAAAAAAAGTTTAGGAACTTAATCACAAAACTAAGAAAAGTTTATGTGGTTTTTTCAATATTAACCCTAAACTAATTATTACGTTACAATAACGTAAAATAAGTATAATTTACGTTATCGTAACATAATAATTTAATAAATGACCAAACAATCACTTATCAAACACGTGTTGTTGCTAGAATATTTGACAAGTTACAAGCTGTAGATAAAAAAAAGTTCCCATCTGGGTGGTGCCACTGCCACTCATACTGGGGCATTCCTCTTAAGATTTTATTATTATTTTCTTTACTTATTGGCTAATCTGGTGAGAGATTATAATACTTTTCTTTAAAAATATGGTAACAAGGGGTGAGTTCAATGGAGAACCTTATGCATTGAAGAACCTTGGAGAACCACAATGCATCGCTAGAAAATTGAAATGCATCACGTAGAAATCGATACATCACGCTGGAATTTGATGCAACACGTGAAAATAATGATGCATTACGGGGGAATTGTGCTGCATTTGTGGTGGTGCATGGAGGTTCTTCAAGGTTCTTCGATGCATGAGGGTTCTCCATTGAACCCACCTCATGGAAACAAAAACAAATAAATCTACAAAATATTAATCGGTTTCGTTTATAATAAAACCCATAAAAAAATTGTAAGAAAAATATAGAATAATTTAAATATACTTTATATAATATTGAAAATAAACTTGAGTCGTTTACATGTTTAAATTACTTTATTTTATGTTTAGATATATACATCCATTTTAATGATTTTTTGATAATTTCTTTTTCGCAGTTGATACTTTGGTAATTGTGGCATTGAATGTTCCTATGATGATGAATCAGTGGTTAGTGTAGGGATAAAGTACCCGATACTAATTATATAAGAAATGTAGTATGAATTACAATTCAAGAAATGAAATTACAATACACGGAAATAAATAAAGTACGGAATTAAAATTACAAATAAAAGAAATAAAAACACGAAAAGTAAATTACAATACGGAAAAATAAAGGCTGAGTCTCGTGTTTGACACAATTCCCTTAAAACAGATTCGAAGTCTGTTTCCCAGGGTACAACAGCCAAAGCAGCGTGTACTGGCGGAGGTAACCAACTTGCCTGAAAAAACACGTGAATTCAAAGTGATCTTCGTTCTTGGAAGCAGCAACGTCTCGCCGTTAAAGTGTAAAACCTTTCAAATATGTCAAGTGTTTCCAGAATGTTTTCAAGTCATTTGGTGTGTTGAATCTCCTATTATTTTATAGGAAATTTGAGTTGAAACAACAAAATTAATCATCTTTTTAATTACAAAAAATCGTTTTGTAATATTCCATTATTACAAGGTTTATTGTCAATTAATCGTAACAGCTTATTAAATCAGTCAGCCGCTGATTTAATTATCAGTTCTGGTACGAAACCTGTTCACCGGACAGCTTGGCCTCGGGCTGTCCAAAAGCCTGCTCAGCATCCGCGCTGCTAAGCCCCAACCTGTTCAAGGACAGCTTGAGCAAATCTGTCCAGAACAGGTTTCACGAAGCCTGCTCAACTCAAAAAAGTTGCCTCGCACGAGCCCTGATTTCCGGAGCTGCATTCGTGTCCGCGGGTGCTGGCGTACACGAGTTCAGTGGATTTTAGCCTTCGAGGTCCAAGATTTGCATCCCCCTGCACGCGGGTAGGCATTGGAGTAAAACCACAAACAATCTTGCCATAGCTTTGAACACTCCTCCTTATGAACCCACTTTGGTTTCATCTTCCTTCCTATGTGGGACTCTCTTCACCCACTTAGAAGATATTTCTTTCATTCCAAACACCAATCTTTGAGCATCGATATCTTATTCATCTTAGCTCCGTTTTGGACGTTCTTTATATCGTTGGAATCCTCTCTTCAAGGAGAATACAAACCCACAAAATATTCATTATATATGTCACAATTATATATAATTATATTTGGTCCAAAACCATGGAAAAACCACTTTTTTCTTTGAAAAATTTACACTTTTTTCCAACAGTTAGTGATATTAAATTTGGTGTGGATGTTCATCGTTCAAACAATGTGCTTACTTTTTATGTATAATTACCTCTTTTATGTTGATGGTAAGTGATGACGTATGTCGATGACGTGTCTTGATGCCACCTTGGTCATTCCACGTGTAAGCCCAAGTCCACTAGCAGGTAGCCAAGTCAGAATCGAATCACGTGATGGAGGGAATAAAAGAACCTTCTATACATAACAAACCTGTGGGAATCAGTTATAACCGATCAAGACAGGGGTCGCCAGGAGATTGGTGGTAAAACCCATACGACGGATTGGCAGTCTGGGTATACATACGAAGTTAGATCTCCTTGGTGAGGTACGCACAAATCAGATCCCTAATTACATTCTTAGCATCTTTCTCAATACATATTTTCTCTCTAGAATTCAAAGCTGACTTAGGCCTCGGAGTGGCCTCGCAGGATCACCCCTGCTACGCCATTAAGCTAAGATTGTCCCTGTTTTGCAGCATACTCTTCAATCAACCGGTGATCATTGCTCATTGAAAGTCGAGGCACGAACAGTAAGCAATGACGAAACTTATAAAGTTAAAACGAGAGGGCCAAAATAATTATATGTTGCATTTTCACGTTTTTGAAAGGGTTAAAATGTTAATTTAGAGTTTTTTTTAAGACTATTGAAATGTTTGACACAACTAATTGGAGATGTGAGTAGAAACTTTTAAGAGTTGTAGCTTTTTGAAAGGGTTGTAACTTTTAGTTTTTATGAATGTGATTGGTAAAATTGTTGTAGATGTAACTTTTAGTATGAAATGACATAATATAAATTAATATAAATTAATTGTTGTAATTTATAATTGTTAAGATGATAAAAAGTTAATTTTGTTTGACCAAAAACTCGGACTTATTTTAAAAACTACTTCAAGTAACTTCTTATGAAGAACTTTTAAGAGATTTTATTTCCGAATCAGGTTTTGAAGTTCATATCAACAAAAAACTTTTGAGAGATTTCAATATGAGAGATTTTATTCCGAATAAAAAGCTTTTAGGATTGAACTTTCACACACGTACTAATTTATCATAGAAGTTGTAAAAAATAATTAATTTTTTGAGAGACTACAACCCGCTTACCCTCATCCACCGATAGTTGTAATGCTCGTGTTCCAATACCTCTTAAGGAGGGAAAGAGATGAAATTGAAAAGAGATATAAAATCTATCGTGTTCCACTTCTTCATTAAAAAAGAAAAATAATAAAAATTTGATAGGTTTTGTTTAACATCTCTTTCTTTCAAGAATGATAGAAAATGATAGAAAATATTTTATTATCATTCTCATTCTATTCTTTTTTCTCTTCCTTTACTTCCCATCATTTTTTTATATGAAACACAACATAAGACTCGTTGGCAGTAAACAGAGAGGAATATATTTGTCTGAAATATAACACAATTAAATTTATAGTATAAATTTAATAATTTTTTGATACAAGTTTGATATTAGCGTTTTATTAATAATTCATTACATTTATAACATATATATGCATATAAATAGAATATTATATTTAATAACAATTATTTATTAAACACGTCCCAAACAAATATATTATAAATGAATCTATAGACTAATAATTATAATATGTTTTGTTTTGTTTTTTTTTTTAAATTTATATCATTAGAATAAACTTGAAATCGATGGATATTGAATTCAGATTCCTTGTAACATAATAAATTAGTAACTTTTTGATTTAACCAAATTTATTTAATTTTGGAACTAAATTACAATTAAACCAATGAAAATCTATCATGAAATTAATTAATTTGATTTCTAAACTTAAAATATATTTCAATAGAATAACGTAAAAATGTAAATAGTATTATATTTGATTTTAAGTGTATACATATGTCTGGTTTAAATCATGATACTTTTTAAGCTCGCTCATTCAAATTGATTATTATTGAATTTCTAGCGACACTTTTACGATTAACTTATAATTTGTGTGACATTTATACATGTTAATGACATTTCAGTTCTATTAAAATATAATTTATAATGCATTTTAAATAAAACCATTAAATATTATTATAATAAGTAACTCTATATCATTACCGGCACAAAATCTATCTATCTATATCTATTAATAAAAGAAAACATCTTGTACCACATGTCACTCTCTCATCCCTCTAAAATTTTGTTTTTCCGCATTTTTTCCATAATTAGATTTCTAATATTACTATACTAATTCATAATTAAGAAAATATGAAATCTAATTCAAATCTATCTATATATCTATCTATATTCTATATATTCTATATATATTAATAAAGCAAAATCTTTTTCGCCACATGACATCCTCTCATTGAAACAAAATCTCATTTTCTCGTCTAATTTGCCTAATTTAGTTTTTCATTTATACAAGTTAATTAATTGAAAGAAAAATACAATTATGACTTTTTTTTTTCCAATTATATTCATTGTAACCATAATTATGGTAATTCATAATTTGTTTTAAAGTATCGTAAACTTAAATAGAAAAAATATGTTAAATTGTTAACACTGTTTATAATTCATATAATTATATTTTAATATTTTATTTTTAATGTATACTTAATTAAATATTTAAATATATTATTCAGAAATCTTTTTTGATTTCAAATTTTCTTATAAACTCTTATTTTTAATATACTATTAGTTTATTTCTTTTATAATTAATATATTTTTTATGTAAAATATCTATGTAATACCTAAGTTTACAAACATAATACCAATCAATGAGTAAATAATATGTCACGTGTCATGTTTCTTATAAACTTTCGTTTGTCATTTCGTTTGATTTGTCATGTGTCACACTCTTCGTTTGATTTTTCATTTGATTTGTCATGTGTCACACTCTTCTTTTGTCATTTCGTTTACTAAATTTAACTTACATTTTAAAGCAAATCAATTATATTCAAAACTGATATTAATAATTAATTAATTAAAATTAAATAATTTCTATTATTCTTAAAATAATAAAATTATTATATTATACATCCCTATAAATATTTGGTTTTTAATTAACCCATGTAATATATGGGTAATAATCTGGTACATATACAAAGTATGATATATCAAATAATAATATAGATTCAATGTATAAAAATTAATTTAAAATTCATGCATTATTTTAGTTAACTAAAGGTGGGGATTTCATTTATATTAAATGAACAAATAGATATTTAAATTAAATTAAATTAAAAAAAAAAAAAAGAGATGGCAATTATGTTGTGGCTATTAGGAACATATTATTTAAAAGAATCTACATGCCCTATAAATGCGCACCTTCCATCGGGGCATCCCCATCGTCGTCCCCTACCCCCACTCCCACTCCCACTCCCACTCTATTATATCTTAAAACACACACTTTGAAAGTTTTGTGCGTGTTTTTTTTTTTTTTTTTCATTCCGCCGTCAATTCATCACCAGTTTTCCGGCGGTTTCTACTCCGTTTGATCTTCCTCTATCAATTTTGTGATAATTTCATGTTACTTGTATGTTTTTCTCTATTTTCTGCCACGATTCGTTACCGGAATTTGTTTAATCTTACAAACGGTTTCCTGAAATTTTGACTGATTTTGAATACTTGAATTTGAACAAGTATGGAATCGTATGGTTTTATTGATAGAATTCAAGTGGAGAAGGCCAATGCGATTGTTAGATACAGGCGGTTTAACAACATTGCCAAAATGTTTAAGTTGATTGAAGTTTTCGTCGCCGTTGTGTTTATTTCGTGGTCGTCGACTCGCCTTCCTACAGTTTTTAAATTATCCGGCGAGTATCTGTACACCGGTTGGTCTTACGTATTGAATCAACACGTTGTTTTTCTAGTCGGAAATTGTATTGTTGTTCTATGTTATGTGCTCTCCGGTCACACTGAGATCGGAAATGAATCCGGTTATTCGGAATTTCCCGACGACAATAAGTATAGATCTACGAATCATCATAAAACAAGTGAAGCCGTTTCAAATATAGAATTAGCACCGCCGGCGGTTGAAGAGTTACCGGAGAGGAAGCAGACGGCAATAGTGGAAATTCAGGACGAAGTAGTTCGTTATGAAAAGGCGATCGTGAAAACGGAGGCGGAAACGGTAATCAAGCAGGCGGCGAAGCAGATAGAGAGGTTTCAGCGGACACAATCGGCGAAGTTGAAGCGAGAGATTTCAATGAAGCCTGGAAGAGAATTGAGGAGGTCGGTGACGGAGAGGCGGAGAAGTGACTACACGGTGTCGTCATTGGCGACGGTGGAGAGGCTGAGCAACGAAGAGTTCCGGCAAGCGGTTGAGGCTTTCATTTCAAAGCAGCAAAGCTTTCTGAAGCAGCAGACAATGGTTGAAAATTCATATTATCAGTAATTATTATTATTAATTATTTTAATTAATAAATAATAATTAATTAGTATGGATATTATTTATTTACTAGTGATGAAGCATAATTATTGAAGCAAAAATCACTATGTAGCCAAAACTCAAAAGGGCTTCTTTATTTCACCCTCCTCCTTTGATTCTCTGATTTTGACGAGAAAAAGAATCTTTGTATATTTTTTTTTGGCAAATACTACTTTTCTGTTTAAAATATTTAATCCAAAAATAATATAATGTTAAGCACTTAAGCGGGAGTTGGATGGACAATTATGTTTGCTCCAAAATTGGAGCTGTTGTATTTCTGTTGCCGAACAATAATATATTGAAAACTGTTAAAAAAAATTTAAGTATAAATTGAAATGCCTTTTAAATTATTATGAAATGCATGCCATATTAACATTTTATCAAAAATATTTTTTTTATGATAACATATAAGGGTTGATCAGAACGGATCTTTTTCCAAATAACTTCGTTCTGTAATGGAAATTTTTTTATAATTTTATATGTGCAACTAGTGAATATAAAATCCATAAATAATTAAATAAGTAACTAATTAATCATGTTTTTATAAATATAAAATCCAATAAACCCACTAATTTTTAAACCAAAATCCTCTCTAAACCTAATATCTCATTTTTAACTCAACTTCAAACCCAATACTACTTTTAATGGGTAATTCTACATACATACCTCCTTAATTGCTAATCACACATCCCACTTTTTAACGTGAGAGAAGATTAACTTTTAATCATTGGGTCTCACGTCAGTAACAAAAATCATGTGAGTAAGGGGATGTGTGATTAGTATAAGTTAAGTAAACAGGGGTGTGCATATTAGCAATGCTCCTTTTAATTGATAAGCCCAATACCCACCCCCTTGTACCTTAATCGACTTTTGTAAAAATTCCAAACTGAGAGCAGACCTGCAGCCTGAGAAGTCGACACACAACAGAGGGCGAGGGCAATTGGTGACACATAGGCACACAGGTTTACAGATTCGAAAGCAAATGCAAAATTGATGATCTGTTCCCAATCTATAACTATTCTTTAATTATTTTGATCCCCGTTACTTGAATTTAGGGTTTAATTAATGATTTGTGTTAAATAAAGAATCTATAAACTTTAATTGAAACTTGAAAGTTTATATTTATAGTTCTTTGAAAGTTTAAAGTTTGAGTAATTAACTAATTATGTGATGTCTAATTAAAAGTTCAAATTTCAAAATGATTTGTTTATGTATGTTATATTCTAGGGCTTAAACTTTAAAGTAACCATTTACAAAATGATTTGTTAATTGAAAGTTCAAAGTTTAAGTAATCTAGGGTTTAAACTTTAAAGTTTAATTGTGATTTGTGTTTTTAGTTTTTTTAATTGAAAGTTCATGGTTTGTTTCGAATATTTGAATATATAATTGTTAATTTCTTAATTGTAGGATTAATGAATAAAATTTTCAAAATGAATTTATTAGAAAGTGGTAATAATGAAGCCGAATCCTTAAGAGTTAGAAGAAATGATACCAATGAATTCGATAACATCACAGAACCTCAACCTTCTAATCTTTCAATTTCTTCTACCCCAATTATAATTGAATTGAACAATCTTAAATTATAAATATTTATGTGATGGGTCCGCCATTGATTACCTAATGTAAAAATATATGTTTTTACGATGGGTAATGTATTCTATGTATTGTAAACTTATATTCTGGTAAATTAGTAACATACTTTTAACATTGTGTATGTAAGACACGTAGACGATTCAGATAGAATATGAAAAATTTAAAGTTTTGGTGTTAGAAAGTGTTAAAGTTTCATTAAAAAAATATCAATAGAAATATAAAAACTATCACTAATGTCTAAAATTGATAAATTTAATAAAGTTTAGTGGTATATATTACCTTTATATATAAAATTTTAAATATACATTATCTTTCTTCACAACTTTTTAACCAAAATAGAAATTTATATAAACTATAATATTTCCGGTATAATACCCAAAAAAATTATTATTTTTAAATATTATTAATCACGATAAAAGAAAAAAATTATGAACAAAGAACATTAACGGCATTTAAACTATATGTTGTAATTATATTGTATTAATATTCTCCAAGTGTCAATAAAAATATTACACAGATTGTATAAAGATGGCAACTTGCGATGGTTACTCAAAATAAATGCATCTTAAATTGTTCATATTATTTAATTGTAATAACAAGGCATTAAGACATACATACATCTTGAATGCCTTAAACAAATAATATACAATTTTTTTTATTAGTTTGACTTTACGTGTAAGTTAATAAATACCCTTTAATTACATATCGATGTCTAAAAGACTAAAATATGTAACATCAATACAAATTAGAAATCTCATAAACCGTAATTAAGTTCAATAATGAATTGTGTAACATCAAATCTAAATATCTAATATTATAATCTAAAATCATGTACATCATTTGTAAATGGTATACAAAAGTATGTTATTTTTCTCTTCATCCCTTGTATGCCAAATTGCTAAAATAGGATCTCAAAATGGCCTAATACGTGGAGCTTTTTACTAAACCCATGTATTTTGTATATTTATTTCTCAAATAGTAGTAGTTTTAATTTTATTTACTAAAAGGTAGTAGTTTTTGATGTTAAGCCTAATAAAGAACGATGGTTTACACCTAACCTTTTTTTATTCAAATCTTTTATCCAAAAATAGATGTCTTAATTTCTTTAAATGATCTTTCTTTTTTTTTTTTACTCAATTTTTTTTAAAAAAATAATTGTTTTCAAAATTTTTGTTTTTCAAATTGATTCTTTTTCTACCTACTACAAACTAAATTACAAAGATCAATGTTCAATTTTAACCAACAGATATAAATAACAATAATTTTCAATTAATCTATCAAAACAACTAAATTTAAAAATAATGCAATGGGTTCATATTAGAAAACTAACTTTTTCAATACAAATAAAACCATATAATCATACATAATGTATGATTTTATGTCAAAGTGAGTAATAAATGAATTGAGTGAAAAAAATTGAGTGAAAAAATAATTGTATGTGTCAACCAAATGACTAATACATGAATTCATCAATTTTAGTTTTCAAAATAATCTACAACTAGCAAGCTTCTAATTAATTAATGGATTGAAATTAAGAATTGATTTTATGATTTTTTTTACTCAACCGTACATCAATAAAAATTGTATGATTTTATGTCAAATTTCATATATGTATGATTTTATGTCAAATTTCATAAATGTATGATTTTATGTCAAATTTTCTTGATGAAATTTAAAGTGAGTAAAACAAGAATTGAGTGAAAAAAAAATTATTTTGCAAATTGTATTAAGTTAAAAAAATAAAAAGATCGAAGAAAAGAAGAACCATTTATAAAAAAATGGGTTAAAAGCAAAACTACCATGTTTTAGTAAATAAAACCTAAAGTACTATGTTTTGGTAAATATTTTTTAAAAGTATCATTATTTGGCTAAAAACTCCTAATACGTGCCCTTTAATCCATACTTTATCTTACTTAGGGATGCGCAAAATAACCGAACCTGAATAACTTAATCGAACCGGACCTTAATAGCGTAAAATAGGTCGGTTATTTGGTTTTTGGGTTTATTATTTGGTTTAAATGGTACTCGAATAAGTAATTCGGTTCAGTTAATATGTATTATTCATGTTTATTCGGGTACTCAAATAACCCAAATAACCCGTTTAATATATATTTGTCATTTTGTAGATTTGTTATAGAATGTAAATATTAAAATACACAATTTTAATACTCAAACCATTTAACCCATTTTACACATATTACCCAACTCATTAAAACCCGTTTAAAGTTTAAATTACTTTGTAGAGGATTTCATTTTTTATACCAAAACCGAATAACCCAGCACCCATTTAACCCGAAACCGATTAACCCGTCTTCTTATTTGGTTCGGGTTCAGCTAGCTAACCCACACATTCAAATCTGAATAACCCAAACCGAATAACCCAATATCCATTTAACCCACCCGAATAACACCACTGCTAGTCATACTCATTCCTTGATTACTAAAGCAACCTTCGCTAATACCTCAATATCCATACCATACAATACATAAGCATAAAACTTAGAGGCCTCATGAATTTATCATAATTCAACGAATCACCAAATGCTATTAGAAAAACCTCGAAATAAAAACCCTTTTTTTTTTTTCTATGATAACACATCTTATCGAATTAAACGTAGTAGATTTTCAAGTTTCAACCATCTCAATCTCATTCCAAGGACATCATAGACACATGGACGAGACGGAGACGGAGACTATGACCTATGTAGTACGCACAAAATATAAGCCATTCAATTGACCATATCAAGTTAGATACATTATTCAAGTATCGAACGTTCTTCATTCTATCATGCCCCCTAACAAGACTATTCATTATGGTCAAACTTTTATCGTATATTGTGTGCATGAGAATGACATATCACCTAGGGGTGTTCATGGATGGTTAACCGAACCGAAATTGCATTTCGAACGGTTAACCGGAGATACCGGTTCGAGAATTTCGTGAACCTAAACCTAAAATGCCGGTTAACCGATCGGTTTTTTCGGTTTGGTTATTCGGTTAACCAATTAACCATTTTTTATTTAATTAATTAATTTCTAAATTTAAAAACTTCAACAATTAGTTTCTAAAAACTTTAAATGTCTAAAATAATAAAAGTGAGGAATAAAACTACAAATTATCTATATAATATCTTTAAAAGATTGAATATTATCTTTAAAAATCTAATAGAAATAAAAAACTATTTTATAATATTTCTAAATAAAATTGTTCTAGTGTACATTTTAGTTGTTCTAAAATTAAAAATTAATGTAGACTAATAAATAAGTTATAATTTTAAATTATTGTTGGGATAAATGTTAATATTTATAGGCACAAAATTTAAAATATATAAAATTAAATTTATTTCGGTTAACCGTCCATCACCGAAATCGTGAACCTAAACCGAAACCGTAACCGAAGATTTTTTCCGATTCGGTTAACCAACCCGAAAATAATAGAAAAACCGGTTCGGTTAACCTTAAAATCGAAACAGTTTTTCGGTTTTTCGTATCGGTTTTTCGGTTTCGGAATTTTTTGAACACCCTTAATATCAAATATATGTATATATCCAACCCAATGCATTATGAAACCCAAATTAACCATGCTAGCACATTAAATCGTATAATTTATGTTAATCATCACTTCAAACCCTGAATTATTAGTATTTACGACAACTTATATAAAATCATGTTTGGTATGAAACTACCTCGTCTAGATATAAACATGATGATAATAAAAACAACTTAGGTTGACAGTATACAAGTCTTTCCATCCAACACAACTCTCATCCCTCCCATGAATCTTTCTAAAAACATCTGATAAAAGATGAGTACTCTCTGTCACTATCTTTCTCTCTAATCTTTTGAGTTTTTGGGGTATTCTGATGGAAAAATAGGTGTTACGTCGCTTTTAAAAAGATAGAAAGATGTAGAGGTAGAAAGAAAAATCTGATTTAACATTGATGAGGTCAAAAAGATAGAAAGACGAAAAGATGGGTATACCGCAAACCCTTAAAACATTCAATACTTTTAATTAGTGCTACTAGGGTGTTAAATGTGCATATCATTAAACATCTTTTCCCTTTATTTATTATTGTTGATTAAAATCAATTATAGCTCTAAACCCTTTCATTTGCAATAATATATGAAAAATCATACCTAGGTCAAGAATAGCTTTTACATAAAATATCTCCATGTAGTGGACAAACAACCAAGATTCTATGAACAAAAGTCTTGTTGTTTGCAACAACTTTTGTGCATAACAAATTGAGTTAATTTCAAACATCAATTCATCCAAATCGAGAGCAATATCCCTAACTTACTACGTGCGTTTGAAGTTAAGAAAGAGCAAAAGTGTGGTTAAAATAGACCAAAAAAAAAAAGTTTAGTAGCTAAACTGGACTTTTACATAAGGGAAAATAACGTCAAATAGCTATGTACTTTTGAGTTTGTACACATTTGTGTAATGTATTTTTTTGTGCACATTTGGTAGTCAAACTTTTGAAAATGTTTCAATTAGGTAGTTGAGTGATCTGGAAACCGGCACCAACCGGTCACCATGCTTATGCAAGACGGATTTTTCAAGAAAAATGACATCAAATAACTATGTACTTTTAAGTTTGTGCATATTTATGTTGTGTACTTTTATTTTATGCACATTTAGTAGTCTAACTTTTAAAAATGTTTCAATTAGGTAGTTGGGTTACCTTTTCTATAGAAACTGGTTACCACATTTGTGTGGACATGTTTTATGACATAGAAATAAAAAATCTGATGTTGTTTTGTTTAGTCTATAAATGACTCTTAAATACGGTAGGTATCAAATTCAAACCATATCATTTCCACTTTAAATATCACGTTTAGGAGTTGAAAACTAATGCTCTAATATATTGTTAGAAAATGTAAGCACATCTTATCAATTTGATACATGTTCTGTTTATAAATCTTTTTATAGTTTTATAGAAAAAAATAAACTATCTTTGGTTTTTTTAATTCCAAATTATTAAAGTATGTCCACATAAGCATAAAAATCGGTTGGTATCGATTTTCAGGTGACCCAACTACTTAATTGAAACACTTTTAAAATTGTGACTACTAAATGTGCACAAAAGAAAAGTACACAACATAAATGTCTACAAATTTAAAAGTATATAGCTATTTGATGTCATTGTTCTTGAAAAAATCGTCCACGTAAGCATGATGACCGGTTGGTGCCGGTTTCCAGGTCACCAAACTACCTAATTGACACGTTTTCAAAAGTTTGACTACCAAATGTGCACAAAAAAAGTATACTACATAAATGTGTACAAACTCAAAAGTATGCAGCTATTTGACGCCATTTTCCTTTTACATAATGAAATTCAAATATCATAATTCTTTTTCTATTTAAAAGTTGTCCATAAAATCTGTTATAATAGATACTTCCACAAAGTTAGAAATACTAGAGCCTAGAATAGTTAGAAACATGAAGTAACAATTACATTCAGTTAGAGGATCGTTTATTTTCATTGTAAGAAATACTTATTGTCATGTACATCTTCTTATTAGATAATACGGTCTAGAAACACAACGATTCTTCTTGTTCTATAGATAAAGATGGTGTAAAGGATTGCACTTGTTGATCGACAACAAATGATGATAATATATATAAACTTGAGAATAATATAATTGAAATTACATCATTACAATATTTCTAAGATGTACTTTTAAAAGGGTCTTAGAAGAAGGAATTTGACTTTGTGTGCACATAATAACATAACAGAAAAGTAATGATTGGGTTCTTGAGTGACAAATGGCTTTGTTTGATCAAGTGACAAATGGAGATGGTGCACAAAAGAGACCGGAATCTATGGCTTTTACCATACATTTTACCCTAAATCATGTGCCCATCATATCTTTCTTTTTTCCCAAATAGATTGCATTTTCCACCATTTTACAATTTTTAATTTGAAATAGAATATTACTATGTTTTTTTTCTTGGGGTAAATTTCTATTAAAAAACATATATACATAAAGAAAGATCTTAAGCCAATTTCGTATTTTTATAATGCATATCCAAACCTAATTCAGATCTTAAAGTTTAATATTGGAGTTAGATTTGTAGTTAGACACAACTATTAGGATGATATGAGTAACTACCATTTTCAATTCTTATCTTTCTGGCAACATCAATGTGTCATGTCAGTTTTTTCACATCTATCTCCTCCATCATTTTTTCTCGAAAATACTTATTATTATTATTTTTTTGTATCTCAATGCCTGTTATCCTTTAAATTTCAATTAAAATTAGAGGAGAAAGAAAAAAGAGGAAGAAAGAGAGGGAGTGGTGTTCCCTTTGCGGCCAATCCCATGTGACATCCCAAATTGGTTTCGAGATAAGCACTCCTTAGTCCTTAAACACTTAAAGATAAACATTTCAAACCTATTTTAATAACCAATTATTAATATTTATATGTAATACTTAATATTTAACATTTTTAAAAAAAATCATAAATCTTATAACAATATTTGAATACAGAGAGCTAATGAATATAATCTCATATGTATAATTAACGATATATATGGTCAAATATATAGTTTAAAAATAAAAATTATGGACATAAAAAATATAATTAAAAAAATCTCATGAATATCTTTAACACGATCATAAATACATAAAATATATTCCACTGCAACACATGTGGTGTATATACTTAGGAAGGGTATACAATGACCGAAGGGTTTTGGCTTTGTCAAATGGCTTGAAGCCGTCGGGTGCACCATCCCCTCACTCGACCTCGTCTTCCTTCCACCCCTCCTCGGCTCACCCATCTTTCTACGGCTTCTTTTATTTTTTTAATTTTTTTAATTTTTCACTTTATAAATATTCAACTCTCATATACTTCACTCCCACACATTTCAATCTATACACCTCTCAATTTATATTTTACTCTCTTTTACTATTTTATTTTCATTGAGATGGATCCGTAATCGAGAAATACACAATAACCTTCGATTAACTCTTGTGGAATATATTGTACTTGTCCAAATACCAAATTTAGACGACTAGTTTGTATTTATTATAGTTTTATCTAGTTTTTGTAATTTTAGTTTTTATTTAAACTTATGCATTTTTTTTTATTTCTAATTAGGTAATATATAATATTTTATTACGTAATAGTTTTAAATATTTATAAAATTAAATTTTTTTAGTTTTATTTATTATATTAATTAATATGAATTTCTTTTAATAAAAAAATTAAGAATGATGGAAATGTTAAGGTGGGTAATTTAAACTTAGAAAGGTAGGAAAGATGGAGAGAAAAAAAAATCTGACGTGACGCTGACGTGTACAGAAAGATGGGTGATGGAAAAGATGGTACACGTAAGCATGGGGATCATAAGCACTTGTCACATTTTATGTATCACATATTTTACGGTGACAGCTACAATCATAAGCAGATTATGTGTCGTAATTTAATTCATTCTCATTGGTTCTCATTATAAAAAGCATTACAGTGGATCCGGTGAGAACCATTTATGGAGGCATTGTCATATGTACACACAATTTCTCTCAATTTTTACAAATCATACAGAATCTCACTTACATTATTTTTGTTAAGAGTTAATTGCATATATGGTTCTTTAACTAACCTCAATTTGAATGTTTGGTCATTTTTTTAAAAAAATGGCAATGACAGTGTTTTAACTACAAAAAAAAATTAGTAATGATTGTCATTTGTAACGGAATCCGTTAGAAAGTGATGTTAAGTCATCAATGACAATTTATTCTTTTTTAAGGAAAAATGACATTTTTTGTAAATTTTTCTTGTTATTTGCATTATTGTTGTTGTTATTGTTATCATTATTGACAAAAACCTCATTCAACACCACTTTTTTTTTTTTTTTTTTTCATCTTTGAAGGTTTTTTTGATATCCTGCACAATGTGATATCACCACCCCAAGATGGCAAGATGACTCTCACCTTCGATCTGGACTTGAAGCTCAACAACCCTTCCAACTTCTTCAAGAACAAGAGCAAAACTCCGTCTTCTTCGCCAAACCTTCCACCTTCCAACCCTTCACCGCTTCAACCTAGCATCCGCACCTTCATCTTCCATACTTCGCCTCCGATTTCAAACGCTTTCTCGTACAGTGGCAGACCCAGGATTTTCGGTCCCCGGTGGCAGAAATTTGAGTCGTGTTTCCGATTTTACAAATTTATTAATTAGATTGGTCGGATTGGGTTAACAACCGATAATATTAATTGAAATTACATAAATTTTGGGTATTGAGTTTGATGAAATGAACCAAAATAATAAATAATAATGATTTATTTGGTATTTAATTTTCGATGTTATATTATCAAATCATTGTTTTTTTATTTGTTACATTAAATTATAAATAATTATACTACAAATTTATTTATTTGATTGAATATTATAATAAATTTTTTTGATTAAATTATTCTAATTTCCTTTTAATATTTAAAAAACACGGTTGCATGTTCAAAAAACCACTGGTTGTACGTACAAAAAACCGTAAAAAATTACATTACGTAATAAAGTTTTTTGGCGGAAGGACCGTTGGCACGTGTCACCCCCTAGTTCCACTTGGGTCCGTCCCTGTTCCCGTAGTTTGTCGCAATTGATCCGAATCTGAAACAGGTTTGCTCGCTAACCCGGACCTTCGTCGACTCATCCCTCGAACCACCCATTTGATATTTTATCTCCTCACCAGAGTTAGCCATATCGGGTATGGATTTTGGATTTGAACGTTTTTCGAAGGATTTCGTTCCGATATGAATTTGATTTTGGACCTTGATTCAATGTACAATAAATTATCTTTCAAATTAAATTTTAACACTTATGATAATTGAATTATAATTTAAAAAACACTTAAAAATTCTTAAACCTCAAATTTTATTAATAAAATTCTGAGTTGTAGTGGCATATAAACGACATGAAGTCAGCGGCTAGCTCTTATCCACTTGTGTGGAACTTCTCCAACAAAAGAAATCCTAATTAGATTAATTAATTAATTATTTAATCATTTTCTTTTACTTTTAAGTTTAATTATTATATTTTTCGTTTTTGTTTTATCACTCTTTTTGCCTACCAAGTTACCAACTATTTCATAAACATCACCTTTATATATACTATACTAATAAAGTATACAAAACACCTACTATAAAAATCAAATAAAACAAAACAAAATTCATATTTGTTTTAAAAATATATTTAGTTTTTTCCTAAAATATGAAGAAAATAAACTTTGATTAACTAGCATATACATTTTAATAATAGTGTCGGATTTATTTCTTAACACAGCTTTGTATTAAAAATGAAAGGAAAAAATATCAATATTTTTTAAAAAAATATTTAGTTTAATAATGAGTTTCGATGCAATTTTTTCTCACCTCAATTCCTTTTCATCGTCTTTTCTATCTTTAGTTACGTTTGGAAACATATGGCTAGTGAATACGATGATCAATCATATAAATATATATATTAATTTTAATCCTGAATAGATTGACAATAAAACCCAAAGTTTTGTGTTGATATATTATATATCTATGACTATAATTATTTGAAATCAATTAAACTTTACAAGAAAAGTGATTAATTTATTTTTTGATAATACATTGATAATGTGATTATTATCATTATTCAATAAAGTTTTATTTGTAATATATTATAAATTATGTTTAAAGGTTAAACTTTAAGTAATTATTTAACTTTTGCAAGTTATTTTTTGAATGTTACAAATGAGGTATCTAAAACTTACATTTCTTCTTAATTTCTTTTATTGTTGAATATATAATATAAAAATAATTATGATATACGAAATATATTATAATAAAGTTGACACGATTTATCTTATTAGTTTTAGTTTTAGTTTATAATATAATTGGGGGTTTGATTTCTTAATTTGGCTTTTAATTACAAATTAGCTAAGGTTCTCCTATATTAAATTATTGGGATTAATTAATACATTAACCACACACTTTGTTGACTATATATACCCATTCTTAATTAGTAATAATTGCACTTTGGATATTATAGTAGGTTTCCAAGCACTCAATACAGGAACATATAAATAATGTTTATTATCTTTTTATAATATTTAATCTCCATTAAAGTACAATACCATGTTGTGATAATTATAGTTTTTCTTTAGGGATAATTACAAAAATAGCCAAAAAAAACAACCTCATTCTCAAGTTTTACTAAAAAAAAGTGACATTACCAAAATACCCAACATTTTTGTTACCATATGTAACATCCGTTATTTCAACCTGGTACGTGGAATTATTTGAGTGGATGAATAGTTTATTAATATTGGGTTGGTCCAATTATATCCCGTTTCGTGGATTGATACGTGTCGGGATTGGGGCTTGCGTGTCATCGGGTTATAATTTTAATAAATGGATTATGTTTTTGGGATCACGGGATTAAATGGGTTAAATGGGCATAAATAGTGAAAATGTGATATCGGGTTCGGGTTAATGGGTTCGGGACCGATTGAGATAGAGACGTACATATAGATGTTTATCCTTTCTCCCTTTCTTCACTTTGCAAGAAACCTAAGTGTGTAGTGTGTGTTTGTGTGAATAATTCCAGCAGAAAGCAAGCCTCCTTGAGCTCAATTGATTGCTAAAACTTGGGATAAATCTCTTCATCATCTTCTTGGTTGAGTTCTTGAGAATTCAAGGTAAGGACTCTTGTGATTAGCCTTCAATTTGGTGTATATGTGTGTTGTGAATAGGGAATTGGTTTGAAAACTCATAAGGATAAGTATGTATGGTTTTGTATACTTTTTGATGCCTGAATTCGTGTAAGTGAGGAGTTTGATACTCCTGGGCAGAGCTGAAATCGCAGGTCAGCTATGGGGATTTTCGCGGTGTCGCGGCGCGACCAACAGCCTGCAGGGAAATTCCGAGTTTATCTCATAAAAAGGGGTTGGGTCGGATTAGTGTCGGGTTTCCTTCGGGATTGCTCGGGTTGGGTAATTGTTTGGGTTTGGGGGTCTCGTTGGGATTGCTTTGAGTCGAGTTTGGGTCGGGTTTCAGGTATTGATCGAGTTTCGGTTTCGTGGGATTGTCGGGTTATTGTGATTATGTGACATGTGTTATCCGGGAATTGTGTTTGATCCTTGGGCTATCCGTGTGATTACAGGGACTAGCGGATCACGAGCCGGATTCGATCAGGGCGTTCAGTCAGGTGAGTACTCGAGACGTTTTCTAAACGCGCGCCATCTTTTACGTTATAGTTGAATAGCTATATTGTGCGTGTTTATATATATGAGACAGGGACGTGAACCTCAAGTATATTCTATTCCTTATACGTGCTATGTATGAGACATGAGATCGGGTCTGGGGTCCGTGATGAGTTCCATACGGACGATGAGTCGCGAAGGGGAATCGCGCGGGTTGACTGTCCCTAACAGTCATTGGGGCGTATATATACGGCAGGGCCTGTAGCCGGGTAGCTTCCGTGCTACAGGGTATTACCGACCATTGCTGTGTGCGATGTGTCCACCGGGGAGGGGTCCCTACAGGGCTTGTGTGTTATCCCGATCTCATACCTGAGATGTGTGTGGGGTTATCGGGACAGGGATAGGGAATGCGTGCTATGTGTTATGTGCAGGGTCAACCCTCGTGTGCTCACGGGCTTTATAGCTCATGTATTCGAGTCTAACATGTTCAGGGAATCAGAAGGGATCTCAGCCGCCACCGAGATAGAGTCGAGGTTGATTGAAGATCCATGATAGTTTGTGCTTTATATAGATCTCTTGTGATAGTGTTTTGGGAACACTGTATCCAGTGACCAGAGTCATTATGTTTTGTTAATCTGGGATTATGACTGTATTGTGTTTAACCTTATGTATGAAGTTTAAAGTTTTAATTTGCCGAAATCTGCATTATCCTATGACACGTGTGTTATAGATCCGTTGCGTTATTGCCACTTATGATATTATGTGGACGTGGCATTTCCGGGATCGGGAGGGGTGTTACACCATATTTACCTGACGACCAATATTTACGTTACTTGTATTTATTATTATTATTTTAATGCATTTCGTTAGAAAATATGAATATCACGTAAAGTAACCTCAATTTATGTGACAAAAAGTTATCATTATATATATCTTTGGAAGGAGCACCATGAAATTTGGTAACGTAGTAAGGTTATTTTATGTGATAATTCACTTTTTGTAACGAAATTTATTCAAAAATTAATAAAAAATACAAGTAACGTAAATATTGGTTGTCACGTAAATGTGATAACAAAAATGTTGGGTATTTTTGATAATGTAATTTTTTTGGTAAAACTTGAAAAAATGGTTGTTTTTTTTGGCTATTTTTGTAATTATCATTTTTTGTAGGGGTGACAATTTGAGCTCATTCAAGCAAACGGGTCAAACGGGTTGACGACCAAAAGTCATAAAATTTACATAATTTTAAATTTTTTTCAAAGAACAATTTTTTTAATATGCAGTTTTACAAATTTTCATTTCTTAAAAAAATCACGTTCTATATTATTTTTTTATAATAGGTCCATTTAACTGTTCGGCTCGTTTGGCCCATTGGGTCAAGATTGCCACCCTTAATTTTTTGTAATAAACAGTTAATTAGATTTAATTGAAGAAAACGGAAAAAAAATTTATTTTGACCTTTTCAATTATTAATATTTTAATATAATTGGTAAATTGTCCAAAAATGTGTGGAGAAAGTTAAGTTTATCATTAATGTAATTTACTATTTTAATGATGAAAAGATGTATATTTTCTTAGAAAAATGACATTTCATTACCACACGATTAATTAATTATATAGTTCAGATCAATTAATTTTTTATAATATTCTTTATAATCACACTTCCAAAAAAATTAAAGAAAAACAAATTTAATTTTTTCAGACGAGTAGATAAATATATAAATTGGTTGTTATGAAACATGCAAACTCACCATAGTTATAATTAAATAATTACTTCTTTTTCTAATAAATTAAAAATTAAATAATGAGGAGTACTAGAATTTTTTTTCAAACTTAAAGAATAAATGATCACTATCAACTACGAGATTAATGACTTTATTTTGATAAAAGAACCCCCATTTCTTTTTAAATATTAAAATATCACTTTTATTTTTTGGTTTTGGATTTTTTATTGGATGACAACTACCACGTATTTATTCGTACAGGAAAAAAAAAAAGAAAAAGAAAAAAAGAGAGACGACAACCACGTATAACGTATTATTTATAATAAAAATCATATTATCTAATTAAACTAAAAGAAATATGCCAACACAAGTAGCATTTATTAATATGAAAACTATCATATTATCCATTCTGAATAATCGATTCAATGATTGATTGCTTAGGAAATCTACAAAAAGGGTTTCCTCTATTATGCTTAGTCAGATATAAAAAAAGAGATACGTGTGTAAAAAAACCTTAAATTTGAATCATTTTTGTAATTAAAAATCCAAAACATTCTTCATTGTACAAAAAACCTTCAACCGACAAAATTTTATGAAATTAGGATATTACCGGTTGTAATTGATTGAAGAGTAAATTACAAAAATGGTCCCTGTAGTTTGTCTAAAATTATGGAAACGGTCCCTCAACTTTAAAAGTTGCATAATGGTCCCTAACTTAACGGTTCACTTTCAATTTTGGTCCCTCATCCGTTAAGCAACCGTTAAACTTGACATTTTTACCCTTTTGAGTTTGGTCCTTGATGTTTGCAATTAATTACGCATATGGTCCTTGATGGTAATTTATTAACTTTTATTTTATTATTAATTTTTCTTTATTATTTCATTACATTTTTAATAACATTATTAACTTTTTAACTTATTATAGTAATAAATTTTTATTAATATTAAGTACATAAATCGTTTGATTTTTAGTATATATTAATCAATTTTTATTAAATTTAAGTATACAAATCTTTATATTCATATGTGTATTTTATATATTACGAATAATTTTTAATTATAAAGAATGATTTGTTATTCTAATAATAATTATTATTTATATTGTTGTTGTTGTTGTTTGAAATTCGATTTCATCACAAATTAATGTTAAATGTAAAATATCAACGTGTTTCCTATTTAAATTTTGTAAGATTTGTACTTGGATATCGATTTTATTGATTTGGGTATTTTCGTAAAAAAATATGAGTTTTTTTTACTATATTTTGTTAGTATTTTGATTATTTTCCAAATGATTTGTATATTGGTTTTGATCTTGTTATGTTTTGGACCCTTGATGTTAAGATTTATGGGTTTTCTATGAAGTACGTAATGACACGTCGTTCTATATTAATTAAGATCAAATCGGATTTTTTGGTTTTTGAAACAAAAGAACCGTTCAGTTTTTTCATGTTTGGTTTTCAGATTTTCAGATTTGGATTATCAGTTTAATTTTGGTTTTTTACATGCTCGCTCTTTGGGCTTAAATCCTAGGGTTGCGTTTAGTTAACGAAAATTAGTCATTTTTCAATTTCAGTTTTCAAGTTATAGTTTTTAGAAAAAAAGACAAGTATTTCTATAAAAAGTGAAAACTTGTTTAGATGATAAGCTTTAGTTTTAAGAATAATAAGATGAGTGACGGGTAATTACTTTTCAAACCGTCCCCATCTCCGACGGGTAATTACTTTGCATCCCCATCCCCGTCCCCGACGGGTAATGGGGATTTCCGCCGGGTATTCAGGGATTTTTACCCGCTTAATTTTACGTTATATATTTTATAATTAATGTTTATGAAATAGAAAAATTGGACATAAAATATTATATTTATGTATTTAATGAATATAACATTAGATTAATAACTCGACACAAAAAAATATTAATTGATTGATCACCTAATAAACTTTGTTATAACGGTTCTTTTGTTTCAAAAACCAAAAAAATCCGATTTGATATTAATTAATATAGAATGACGTGTCATTACGTACTCCAAAGAAGACACGTAAATTTTAACATCAAGGGCCCAAAATATAACAAGATCAAACCAATACACAAATCATTTGGAAAATAATCAAAATATAGAAAAAAAAAACTCATATTTTCTTACGAAAATACCCAAAATCATTAAAATCAATATCCAAGTACAAATCTTACAATATTGTAATACGAAACACATTGATATTTTACATTTAACATTAATTTGTGATGAAATCAAATTTCAAACAACAACCGCAACAATATAAATAAAATTTATTATTAGAATAACAAATCAATCTTTACAATTAAAAATTATTCGTAATATATAAAATACACATATAAATATAAAGAGTTGTATACTTAAATTTAATAAAAATTTTGAATAACAAATCAATCTTTACATTAATTTATAAATATATACTAAAAATCAAACGATTTATATACTTAATATTATTAATATAAATTTATTACTATAATAAGTTAAAAAGTTAATAATGTTATTAAAATGTAATGAAATAATAAATAAAAATTAATAATAAAATAAAAGTTAATAAATTACCATCAAGGACCATATGCGTAATTAATTACAAACATCAGGGACCAAACTCAAAAGGGTAAAAATGTCATTTTAAAAAGTTTAACGGTTGCTTAACGGACGAGGGACCAAAATTGAAAGTAAACCGTTAAGTTAGGGACCATTTATGCAACTTTGAAAGTTGAAGGACCGTTTTCATAATTTTGAACGAACCACAAGGACCATTTTTGTAATTTACTCTTGATTGAAAGTCATAGACTACCATCGAGTCGTCGACAAGTCATCAATGACCACTATAATCTCGTCAAAAAAGTAAATACCAACAAAAAAAACATAGATTTGAACTAAGAAATCAATAAGATATGTGAATTTGGATCATCAAACACAGACAAATGAGTTCACCGGAAAGAAGGTTTGTTGGAGACGAATGGTTGGTAAGCAGATTGCAACCGGTTGTCATTAGGTTGCAAGTTTTTTTTAAACCTCATTTTGATAACTTTTATCAATTGGAGGTTTTTTGTACAATAAAAATGATTGAGGATTTTAATCATAAAAATGGTCCAACTTTAAGGTTCATCGCACAAATATCCCTAAAAAAACTATGATTTTATTTTATTGTTTTGGTTTTATCATTCTTAATTTTATTTTATCTTAGTTGTTATATTATTTTTGTTATATTTAAACCGTAAAAATAATTTGATGTTAGTTTGTCACATCCAGCTGTTTGATCTATATGGAGCTTACGTGACATATATATGATTGGTAAACCCTCTTTTGATTTATATTGAAATAAATTATCATAGTTTTACATTTTTTGGTTTTAATCCCTTAGGTTTTTTTTTTCTCTATTAAAACTTACTATATTATTTTTATGGGTTTATTATGATAAAAACCAAAATGTTTTCACCTTTTTTTACGTTTTCGTCCCTCCATATTATTTTTTTCATAAAAAACCTTAAGTTATTATTTTCCTTTTGGTTTAGTGAAATTCTGGACATTAGACCCCGATTATAATTTGTGAACCGGGTTTTAAAAAACTGAAAAACCGGGTTCTAATGTCCAAATTTCACTAAACCAAAAAGAAAAGAATAACTTGAGGACTTTTATGGAAAAAATAACATGGAGGGACGAAAACGCAAAAAATATGAAAATATGTTGGCTTTTTTCATAATAAACCCTATTTTTATCTTATTCAAAATATTAAAATAACCTATTAAACCCAGTTGATTAAACACGTGAAATTATACATCACATGCCATTTATTGTTGAGTTGGTAATACACGTAGTGATTTGGAAATACACTACACACCATTTTTATTGATATTTTGTCAATATCAACCGTTTTTTAATACAATATCCAATTTATAGAATACATGTGTAATATGTTCTTTCAAGAATCAAAATCATAATTTTAAATAAAATCTTAATGACTAATTTTCTATTTGTGTAATTTACTATGATTTTAATGTAAACTGACTTTATTTTTAGACTTTTAGTTTGTTTGATATAAAAACATTGTTAGCTAGTTCATTGGAGTTTAATTTGGAAATTAATTAGTTTTATATCGTGTATTAATATAGTAGGCCTCTTTTGACTACTCCATAAGTGGCTTGATATCGTTTTAGAACCAATAATAGCTTCTACCTCTCTACTAGAGGTGCACATTTATCATGTCTGATTATCACTGTCTTTAGTAAATTTCACTAACCGGTAACAAGACAACATTAAATTATTCTGGTTTTTGAAATACAGGCAATAAAGTTTAACATACACATTGGCGGACCTACATGTATGGGAGGAGTAGTTTGTGCAACGAGTCATTTTCCCAATAACCTTATTACATAGTGTAATTTTTTAAAATTTTACATGTGTAACCCCCGAAAATTTAATGATAAAAAAAATGGTATTAAAAAAATAAAAAATTAAGTGTGCAACTTGATTAAAAGATTTATGCTTCATATGAAACAAAAAATAAAAGTTAAATGCGTAAATAACTAAATAAGTAATAAAAAATAAAACAACAAATAAAACCCAATAACTTTATTCCGAATTATAACCAAAACGATAATGATATTTTTAGTCCAAATTAAAACCGAAACCCAATGATATTCAAGACTTAAAAGTTTGTATTTAGTTAGTTTATTATTCTTTAAGTGTTAGTTGTTAATTGTATGTTTTGTTATAGATGAATAAAATTTTTAAATGGAAGTTGTTTGAAAGTGATAATAATAAAAGTCAATCTTCAAAAGTTAGATTAAATGATTCTAACGAATCTAATAAAATCACACAACCACAAATAAAATTATAACATTCATTTCTTTCAACGCAATTACAATTGACATGACGATCTTCTTTGGGATCCTTCCAATAGACCACAAATTTAGATTACCAAGTCAACCAAAGAGAATTTTAGATTATGTGTTTTATTTTAATTTATATCCATTTGTTGCCCGATCCAACCAAGATAATCATTTGAATTCTCGAACCGTAAACGCAACAAAAATTTATACAAGTCCCTTTGGTGACTAGGTTCGCCTCTGGATGCAAATTAAATCAACTTATACCAACCAACTTCTATGATAAGTTATAAAAGACATACATTAGGGTGCATTTAGTTCCCGAAAATTTTCAAAATTTCCATCTCATTTTTCAACAAAAATAAAAGCTTGTTTACTTAACAACAATTTCATAAATTTTCATTTCACTTTTTAAAATATCACTTTTCATATTCTCTCTCTTACTTTTTTACTACCTACCTTATTTCTTTATAGGGAGAATTTCATATATACCCTTCCAAAACTTCATAATATCATATATGCCCAACCTAAAATTTTAATATAATATATATCCCTCCTATACATCATAATATCATATATACCCAATTTTAATTATTAATATCACATATATCCCTCTTAAGCATCATTAATATCATATATACCCAAATCACTAATTTAATTTTTTTCAAAACATTTAAAACTCATAATTAATATTGTTTATTAATTAATGATCATTATACCATTACTCATTTCTTCTTTCAATTAAACTTCAAAATATCATATTTATCTAATTTAAATTAAAATATCATATCTCTTTTAATAATTTTTGATAATTTATTTTTGTAAACTTTACCAAATAAATTCTTCAAAATATCATATTATGTTCTTTTTTTTCTTTTTCTTTTCGAACTTTATAGTTGAATCGCATTTTGTTTTTTGTTATTTTTAAAATATTTAGTATATATTTTTTTGTTTTCTAATACATTAGGTTGCGTTTAGTTCACGAAAACTAGTCATTTTTCAATTTCAGTTTTCAATTTATAGTTTTTAGAAAAAACAAGGGTTTCTATGAAAAGTGAAAACTTGTTTAGATGATGAAGTTTTTGTTTTAGAAAAAATAAGATAGGTGATTATAAAATAAGAAAAATAGGTTAGGTGATAGAAAAGTAAGAGAGAGAAAAAGAGTATTATAAAGAAATATAGGGTAGGTTATAGAAAAGTAAGAGAGAGAATATGAAAAGTGAGATGAAAATTCATGAAATTCTTGTAAAGTAAACAAGTTTTCATTTTTGTTGAAAAGTAAGATGAAAATTTTGGAAATTTTCGGTAACTAAACGCACCCTTAGTTTCTAATTTTTTTTTTTTTCAAGTTGGCATTCGTTTTATAAATATTGTTTATTTAGTTTACTTATTTTAATTTTTATATATAGTCTAGAATCTGAGTTATAACTTGTTATCCGACGTAATTAGTTTTGTATATTTTGTGTTAACTATAAGATTATATATATAATCCTATATATTTAAAGTCCAGCTTTATAATAGTTTGTTTAATAATTAGTAACTAGAAAATATTTTAATATTAAAGTTTTCTTTAAAAAAAAACTGAATTTTTTACTAATGAAAATAACCATATATTTATAATAAAAAAATTAATTTACTAATAATATACAAATTTCATCCGGTAAATTTAATATTAAAATATTTTCTAGTAATTAATTATTAAACAAATTATTATAAAACTGGACTCTAAATATATAGGATTATACACACACACACACACACACACACACATATATATATATATATATATATATATATGTAATCTTATCGTTAACACAAAATATACAAAACTAATTACATCAGATAACAAGTTATAACTCATATATACTAGATTAAATATAAAAATTTAAAAAAAGTAAACTAAATAAAAAATAGTTATAAAACGAATGCAAACTTGAAAAAATTTTGAAACTAATGTATTAGAAAACAAAAAATATATACGAAATTAAAAAATAACAAAATACGATACAACTATAAATTTTTAAGAGAAAAAGAAAAAAACATAATATGTAATCAGTTAATTGTATATAGATTACTTTACAAAAAAACAAAAAAGAAAATATAATAAGACGATTTGATTACAAACGAGCAAAACCATGATACAATTTTATTATTTTTTTAATGTTAATTTGTTTTAGTTTGAAAATTTATTTAGTAAAGTTTACAAAAATAAATTATATAAAATTATTAAAAGAGATATGATAATTTAATTTAAGTTGGATAAATATGATATTTTGAAGTTTAGTTGAAAGAAAAAATGAGTAAGGGTATAATGGTCATTAATCAATAAGCAATATTAATTATGAGTTTTGAATAATATAAAAATAATTAAATTAATGAATTTGGGTATATATGATATTAATGATGTTTAAGAGGGGTATATGTGATATTAATAATTAAAATTGGATATATATGATATTATGATGTTTAGGAGGGATATATATGATATTAAAATTTTAGGTTGGATATATATGATATTATGAAATTTTAGAAGGGTATATATGAAATTCTCCCTTCTTTATAATACTCTCTTTCTCTCTCTTACTTTTCCATCACCTATCCTATTTTTTTATTTTATAATCACCCATCTTATTTTTCTTAAAACTAAAACTTTATCATATAAACAAGTTTTCACTTTTCATAGAATCCCTTGTTTTTTTCTAAAACCTATAACTTGAAAACTGAAATTGAAAAATGATTAGTTTTCGTTAACTAAATGCAACCTTAATTTTTATATCAAAGGAAAATTTATCCTGCTAATTGAATATGTATCTTTTTACGTAATTGCCATAATTGTCAGGCTTTTAGAAACGTTGACAAAAATGAGTAAACCACTTCCCAAATGCCCCATTTTCTTGTTGCCGGTCATGGGCACGGGTCGAACTGCCGAACACTTAAATGGGCTCATTGTAAAATTTATACTATATATAATAAGAAAACCAATAATTATATATATGCCATTTAATGACCACTTGAAGCATCTGGATCATTGGATGGAAGGAAATCAATGGTCCAGATTAATGACAACTCATAATTATTTATGAAGTGTCTCTTATACCCTTAATTAAAATCAATAATTATATATATGCCATTTTTTTAATTCATTTTCCAAATTTACTACATTACCTTAATTACATTAAATTTTGATTTTAATTTTTTCATTAATAAATTAATATTTACCTAAAATAAATATGTGGCATTATTATCCTTAATGATCATAGTTAAATTCAAATGTAAAAATTTGAATTTAAATGTAGAAGTGTAGTAAATAAAGTTAAAAATTTTTGTTAATTATTTTGCTAACAAGATTTAAATTTTAATTGATAAAACTTCAATTGTGAATATGATAAATTTCGATTGTTGATTTTCAGATATTTCATTTTTATATTTTATCAGTTTCAAAATATATACACATTCACATAATTGAAGTTTTTTGTTTCTTACATTGATATTTCATATTTGAAGTTAATAAAAATTATAAGAAACATTTTTTGCAAACACATATTATCTGTTTTTAATAATAAAATATAATAATATTTTTTTAATTAATATCAAACAACTAAGTATTTTTTTTATTCTTATTTAACTAGCTTTAAATTTTTTTATTTTAATTATATATAAATTTTATAAAAATTTATTTAAATATAAAAATATGTATTTTCTAAATCAACCCATGTAATACATGGGTTGATTAACCCATATATTATAATAAAACAAAACAATTCATGTCACATGTCACTTCTACAATACAAGAAAATGTTATTTTTCCACCTCTTTTTCCAAATTTAACACATTAACTTAATTGCATTAAATTTTGACTTTATTTTTTTTCATTAATTATATAGTAATAAATTAGATTTTGTACCATTTAAAAATAATGTTTACCTAAAATAAATATCTATCATTATTATCCATAATAACCATAATTAGATCCAAATGTAATAATTTGAATTAGTTGTGGAAATTATTATTATGTATAATAAAGGAAAACATCAAATGTCACGTGTCACCTCTACGTTCACCAAAAAGATAATTACAACTTATAAAAAATAAAAGATAAATACAATTTAATATTTTTAAAAAATAAAAATATACTCTATTTTTTAATCTGTAAATAATAAAAAGTAAACACAATTATTATTTTTGTATCTTTTTATTTTTACTCATATACATTTTAAATAAATAAATTTAATTAAAAATATCCACGTAATACGTGGGTTATAAACTAGTACTAAAATAAAAAAACATAACTTTTTTTTAAAATGAAAATTTATAAAATGGTGCATTAAAAAAATTGTTCTTTGAAAAAAATTTCAATATTATGTAAAATTTATGACTTTTGGTCGTCAACCGGTTTGACCCGTTTGCTTGAACGAGCTGAAATTGTCACCCCTACCAGTCCACTAGGAGAATTAGAAGTTATCCTGATTAAGGTTTCTTCAACTTAGATCGCGTTTGTTAGAAAGAATTAAATAATAAAGAAATTAAAACAAATTATTAGTTAGGAAAGTTGGAATGCATATATACATCCTCTAAGAATTTTCAACTTGTATATTTGTATAAGTTAAAATCCAATTATTTTAATTCTCTAGCAATGATTATAAATTAGCTAGAGACTAAAATTAGAGAAAAAGAATTACAAGTACCATATGGTTTTTGCATTTTTAAATTTCATAGTTTAAAAAACCATTGATTTTATCCTCATTTCTTTTCTATTCGATTCTCTCCACCAAACGCAATCTTATTGCTTAGAGAAATCAATGTGAATAAGAGCTTGATGCCAATTATATAATCAACAAAATACTTGGTACACGTAATAGTATTGTTCTTTCGTGTCAAAAATCACTCTTTAATCATTTGAGCCAAATGCTACCGAAGGAAGAGAAGCCTAGTAGATAGTAAATAGTTACCCAATGACACATCGAATCATCCCTCAAAAGTCTAATGATTTTGTTTACTATAATCAAACAAGAAAAGTTCATTTGAAAGACAGACAATAATATCTTTTTCTTTTCTAGGTCTTAATTAAAAATACGAAACATATTTATATAATAATTCAAATGGTGTTATATTATATAGTTCTTTACAACCCTTAATCACATCCCAAATTTAAAAAGATGACCCCAAGTCAAAATGATACGATACAGAGATGATAAAAACCAAACCTGAGATTTTAGGTTTGAAGATCCTATTTCTTATTGTTCGGACTAAGTTTGGGTATAATAAATCGGAACAAGGACTTTGTGGCTTAACGTGCTCCACAATGGAGATCGAGAAAACCATAATGATGCGATGGGGATCTCCATTATGATACATGACGGGTATTTGGATGGATAGTACCACTCGTGACTTGTTGTCATTCTTATGTACTTATTATATATGTCCCAATTTAAATGTCTAGTAGATAAAACACACTTTATAGAAGTGGATAGTTATTGTTTCTTTTTATACTTAAATGACAACTTTACCGTTGTTTACCTAATGAATTTCTTGAAAAAGACAACTACATTATAAATATAAGATTATGACTGGAACTTAATTAATTTTATTAATCTTTATATATTAGTAAAGGAGAACCTCTAATGTCACATGTCACCACATCAATTAAACAAAAATTTATTTTTCTTCCAAAATTTTCTAATATAACTTTCTCATTTTAATAATCTAATTGATTTTAAAAACTAATTATAAAACCAAAATTAACTACTATGTAACACCTAATTTTAAATTATTTTATAAGATTTTAATAAATTATTTACTATATAATTTTATGCCCATAAAACATGTTTGTATATTGATTTTTATTATAACTATATGAATATAACACTAAATTTTCATATTTTTATATTTTCATAATTTTTGTCTCAATTTAATATCAACACTTAATTATTTTTTATTTTTATAACAATATTTTAAATATATATCTTATTAAAAATAATTATTTATTAAATATACCCATATAACATATGGGTTGATAAACTAGTATAGGTTTATAAATGAACATTTATTTTAGGACAATTTAAAATAAAAATACAGGCATTTAATTGAGACATTGGAATCATTATAAAATCCTTAAACTGTTCAAGTTTTTCTATACAATTTTTATCTTATTTAATTATTAAACATGTAAATTGGATTTTTAACTTGTTGATTTTGGAAAATCTAAAATCTTTTTTTTACAAGGTGATAAATTACCTAGCTACTAATTAGGTAATCGGACAAAAATATATATTTTTAAATAATAAAAAATTTAAGGGGAAGAACAGGCCCGTCTCATGAATTTCGGAGGCCATGTGCTTGTGATCACAACATAGTCCGTTCAATAATTTAAATAGTAAATTGGTCATTTTGATACTTAATTTTAACAGGTAAAGTGGAGGTCGTAATAACAAAAAAACTGATTATTGAGAAATTAAAATAAATAATACTAATCAAATTGAATTTGACATGAATCTATTTTAACGCGCCGATTCACAACATATACATGTCAAATATAAATTTTTTTATTGGTCTAAACTTAAAACTTTATTATAACTGTGAGACCCTACGAAATTGGGGGCCATGTGCGATCGAGCCTCTGACAAACCCTGAAAGCGCCTGGGGAAGAAAAGTTAAGAAAAATACATCTTTCCCTGTTTGTGACAAAGGTGCACAAATCATGCTATGTTGATCGGTTGGGGTCGGCTACAAAGCGCAAAAGGCAGATTTTGAATGGAGGACCGGTTAAGACCATTAGATCGGTCTGGTTAGTACGTTTCCGGTCTGGAAGTGGACCGTTTTCCGATCCGACCTGTACAAGACCAGACTGTCCGTCCGGTTTGGGACCCGTTAGAGTGGAGGGAGTGGTTACCTTCCCGAAAACCACCTTTCTGTACACGTCAGCGCCACATCAGTTTTTCTCTCTCCACCTTTCTCTATCTTGGAAATACCAATCTTTCTTAACTTTTCCATCTTTCTTAATTTTTTCAAATAAATTCATTTTAATTAACAAAACAATTAATACTAAAATAATTAATTTCATAAATATTTAAAAACTATTACATAATAAAAAATAATTAGAATATTACACAACTATAAAAATAATTAAAATGTAACAATAGATAAAAATTTAATATATGATTTAAAGTAACAAAAAAAAATCTGATTAAAAAAAAAACAAATTTATTAGTAAAAAGCCCAACCCACTAAAAAAACCCAAGCCTAAAAGCCCTAGATTTATTTACTTAAAAACCTAAAACTAAAATAAATCCTAAAAAAAACTACTCCCCACCATCTCCCAGTCGTCCCATCTCCCCATCTCTCCCCATCTCCCAGCCGCCTCCCTCTCTCTCACTTCACCATCTCTCTCAGCGGTCGGTCGGAGTGCTCTCGGCGGTCGGACCTCTCTCACTTCGGATATATATATATATATACTCTCTGTGTGTGTGGTGCAAAGCAGCAAACAAAAAAAAAAAGAAAAAGAGACGCGGGGTTGAGCGGGGAAGAGAGGCCGCGCGGGGAAGAAATTTCGCGGGGCCGCAATCGGGGGCTGGTGTAGCCGCCGGCTTGCATCCGAGGTGGCAAGGCCGCACACCCTCCGGCTTCGGTACTCCTTTTACTCTTATTGTTCATCAGCAAAATACATAACTAATACAACCGGCTTCAAATATCACGTCCAAATTATCACCGAGAACTAGGTTCTTTGTGTTGAATTCTCAACGGTGGTTTGTGTTCCGGCCAGGAGGAGTAACTAGGGTTTTTGAGACCTTTGTAACCAGACTCCGGTTTTGGACTTATTTCACGATCATCAACCAAAACGATTCATATCATGTATGTGATTTTCTATATATTGATTTTGTGTTTGCATTTATAACATTCAATCGTCACATGAGCTACTGTAAATATGACATTGTTATGCAGTCAATTTGCGAAGTTGATTTTAGAGGCAAAGGATTTTCACAGGACAAGGTAAATGCCAATTAATCTCTCTCTGCTTTCTCTGTTTAACATTTCCAATTTATGATCATCTTCATGTTTCCTGTATAATTTGGTTTTTTATGATGCTACTTCATGATATGAATTTGATGCAGAGGTAGCAAATTGAAAACAGATTAATCTGTTGATTCTAAGAATTCCCAAATTAAACTCTACTAAAAGTTTGTTGATTCCTTAAAATACCAAACAATTTAGGCTTCAAAAACTGATAGGATTCAGAATTTGGAAAAAGAAAGTGTTATCTTAACGGATAATCTGCTGACTTGCAAAGCTTCAACACAGTTTAAATAGAGACGAGAAATTAAAAACGGGTCAAAAACCCAACGGGTCGACCTAGGGAACCAAAAGAAAAACCCAAAAAAACCATAAAAATCACTAAAAAGTCCATAACTTTCACTCCTGGTCGAATTTGGGCCAAACAGTTGGGCAAACCACCTTCTTCTGTTTGTCACTGCGTGGAGCTCGAGCCAACGGATGTCTGGACACCTGACGGGCCCCAAACGGAGACCCGAGTCAAAAGTTACGGCCCTTTCCGTTCACCCCTTTTGTTGCGCATCCTGTCTTGGGCCTATAGGAACATTATGACCCGATCATCCACAGTAGGGCCTGCATCAAAATTGCATTTTTATTATATGAATTGCGCCTAGTTTCATTCCGTATATAAATTGTTGATAACATGATCATATATTTGAGCTACCTATTGACATTGTGGCTGAAATTTAAGATATTAATTCTCTATATCTTCTCATATTCCCTAACTATTCGAGCTATATTGATAATAATATAAGATTTTTAAGAAAAACAGAAGGCAATTATTTGGTAAATTGATCAATAAGATGAGAAATAGTTGAGAAAAACCACAAAATTGTGTAAGTAGTCATAGAGATTTGAGATGGTATTTATCTCAAAGTGGATTGTGACAATGTGTTAATGATGTTTGCTGATAATAGTTGTGAACCAACCAATTCATAATCATCTCTGTGGCTAAATATTTTAGGCTATAAATATCGAATCATAATCGGAGAGACAAGAGAGAGAGAGAGACTGATCAGAATATATATTTCTTTCACCGCCAGGCACTAGATGGCGATATATCAACTACTTAGATCCTTTTCAACCCAAAACACACGTTCTTCATTCATACAGCTAGACGTTGTATTAAATATATCGCGTATGCTGATCGATGTTCTAAGTTTTATGTCATTTATATGTTTTAATGAATCATCCTCCAATTTGAAAATCATCACTAAAAGTGCTGGATGTAACATTCTACTAGCTCCAGTGCCTCTGAAGGTAAGTTTCAATCTGTCTACAAATTCAAATGGAAATATTATTTGAAACCGCAATTCTTGATTTTATTTATAAGTGCCTTTGTGTGTACCAATGGGGTTTAGCCCATTTGGTAAGAGGGGTGATATGTAAGTCAGAGGTCACGGGTTTGACTCCCGTCGGAGGCAAATTGAAATTTAGGTGGAGAAAGTAAGTCTTGGGGCAAATGAGTAGTTTAAAAGTAGTAGTAGGATAGTTTGCCGTTAAAAAAAAGTGTCTTGTGAGAGAGAGAGAGAGAGAGAGTGTGTGTACATACAAACTTGAAACTTGATATTAAATGTGTAGAGAATATAATAGGTGAACCATTAATTACTCTCTAACTGGCATTTTGCAACTACATCCATCCAATTTTGCACCCTCAATTCTCAATCATTCTTTATAAAGTAGATGAAATGAGATACAAAACAATAAATATAATTATTGGAATCATCTTCTAAGAATATGTAGCATAGCAGTTTCGTTGCAAATCGGATATATTTTGATACTATCATTAACCATGCCCGGTACGCCAAAGGTTAACGAAATTATTATATTTTTTTTAATAATTTCTCTTAATTATTGCTCTTTCAAAATGGTGTCAGAAGATATATACTGAACATGATTTTCAATCACCATTTGTTTCTGCAGAAAACAATCTTGTCAGTGGATCTACTTTGTTTGAAGTGCAGGAAGAAAGTAATGATGTTAATATCATCCATAAAAGGAATAAACTCGATAGTTCTTGACCCTTCGAAAAACACTGCAACAGTAATTGGCGAGGCTGATCCTGTGAACATCATCAGAAATGTGCGAAAGTTTAGAAGATCTGCACATATAATAAGCGTGGGACCTGCCAAGGAAGAAAAGAAAGACGAGAAAAAAGAAGAGAAAAAAGATGAAAAGAAAGGCGATAAGAAAGATGCTTCGGCGTGCGCAGTTGTCCTTCCTACAACACCGATAACATGCCACAAATGTGATGCTTGGTACGTCATTCAACACGATTATGTTACTCACTGTCACATTTTGTGATCGATCACCTCTCGTAGTCGTGTTATCTTCATTAGAATTGTAGTTAATTTGTTGAGTGCTATTGTTATTGTATAAATATTTATGTCCTTTTTATTGTATCTTGAAATTTCTTCTCATTTCTTTTACAAAATGAGTTGGTACCAGAGTGTTTAAAATGTTCATGGTTATCCATTATGGATTCTTTTGAGTTGTAATCTGTTTTACAGAATTTAGTGTTGATTCTTTTGAGTTGTAAATTTTTATTTTGTTGAATTGTAATCTGTTTCTTGGTTCATGATCGACATAATGCCTACAACTCCAGAGGATCCAGTGAATCCAAATCCATCTTTAGGTACTAAACTTTTTGATTATTAATATACAAATGTTGAACCGCCTGCAACTATATTGGCTGAATATCACCTGTGGCTAAAATTGGACGGGTATGTTAGCACATCGATCTCGTTATTTTGGTTGAACACCTCAAAACTGAAAAAGAAAATAGACAATAGTTAACTCATGGTGGAATCTGGCATGTCAAATGGCCGCAAAAGTGGAGGGCAGAACAATGTTCATGTTGGCTGGAAATCTGGAATGGCAATTGGAGCAACACTCTGGGCCAGCTACCATATAATGTGCTACAGGACATTTTGGGCATAACTTTGCGTCTTTGCCCCTAATTGCTTTCCTAACTTGTGGTCTAAGCAGAACCTTAGACTGGATTCGGCAGAATTTGACTTGAGTTTAATGCCAATTACTGTTTGCATTTTGGATTTGTTAAACAATCCGCCGGAATTCTCATTCCCCGAGTTCTGTAACGTGGTGGATTCTTGGTTCAGTTCTGTAACGTGGTGGATTCTTGATTCTTGGTCTGATCCTAGGGGAAATGGCTTGTACCGAGTCAAAAGAGTTGTTGGTAATGGTTTGACCCTTGCAGAATCTCATATAGGTCATTTTGTGCTTTCCTACTCACCTGCATTCTATATTTTAATAGTTAATAACATTCTCCTTGACTCTGGTTTAGCAAAACATAAAATCTATTTCTCCATCGTCGCAGATGAATCCGTTACAGATGAAAATCTTCACCATATTTTTTATTTGAAGAATTTGACAGGTTCCATCCTCCACCAGTTAACATAGTAGACAAATCTATGTGTGTTTTCAGCTAGCTACTGCCTCGATTCCAAATCATGCTTCACAGAAGCATCATTCTAGATCAGGGCAACTGTTATGGTATGTTCTTCCAAAACCTTGAGCATGCGTCTTGCTATGAGCTTTAAATAAAATCCAAAGTTGACTATACTTCACAACGCATGTTTAGTTGTTATCCCTTTCTTGAGTTTATTCAATCACGTAAACTTTCACAGAAATTTTTCGCTTGTAGGATACGCCTCAAATCAATAGACTAATAAACCAATCAACATTTTTGAAACCAAATTCTTTCCTTACCTTCAAAACCCATCTAACAAAACAATACTTCAGGTTTGGCTAGTGGACATTTTGAAACCAATTCCATAGCTTATATCTCAAAAACAAAACAAACAAACACACAATAAGTACTATAAGCTTAAAACTATGGCTTGGCAAGGGCTGCGCGTACGCAGGCCCCACTAACACAAATTATGACGTAGGCTCGACCACTAGGGTCGACCTTAGACCAGTACCTCTTCTTAACGTGCAATGAAGATCACCAACCTAGGCCATGGGCCTTCTTGATCGCCCAAAGACCCGGTCCAGGTAAGTAAGTTCTTAATCCACATCTCAAACTTTTTTATCCCACCAGCTACCTTTTACATCTTTTGTTGGCTTCCATGTGGGATCAGAATTTAGAAATGGTAATTAGAATTTGGAACAAGGAATGGGACCCATCACTCCTACAAACAACTCACACCAGTACAACCAGTCTGTGGCCTGTTTGTGTATGGATATATAGCGTCCTCGGGCATTTGAAGAGGTCTGTTCTACTTGAAGAACACGTCCTGCAAAAGCCCCGGGACAAGACTTTGAACATATATCAAGCAAACTTTACAAGTATTTTTAAGTCCAATTGTTAGACTTTGTATTGCACGAATAAAGTGATCAGTATATATGTCTTAGATACGTCTGTTTCAAACATTCAGAGTCAACAATCATTTACGTCATATGCAAGAATGTTTTGTAGAGATTCAAGTCTAGCTAGTTGTGATGGCAAATAACTTTAATTTGTTGAGGCCACCCATGAATACAAAGTCTATTCGGAATAATCGTTTAATACCCTATCAATGATATGCATTCTCAGCTCATGACTTATATAGCAATAAAGCTTACACATATGAGAAAATGAATCCAAAGTCTATTGGGAAATATCATGAATCCAAAATCTATTGCCATAAATTTTAGCAATAGAAAATGAATATGAACCTAACTAAACACTATAAACTCAAAAAACGACTTGTACTTGTACTGGAGGGGTGTGCCAGGCCTTAGCTGTAGTGCAACACCAAGGCGACACATGAGAGACCCAATAGCAAGCTACTGTAACGATCACTCCCCCTTAAAAAATAAGATTAATATCGAGTGGACCGATGGTCCACATATCAGATATTAAACTGATAAGAACAGATACTACACTTGATCTTAGCCAAAAGGCCGAGAAAGGTATGAGTTCTTTTTTCTTGGACATCAGGTTATATGGGTGGTTTTCTAGTCCCAGGTATCCTCCACCCAGCCAATGTGGGTTTTCTCAGCCACTCAGAAGTCGGAACATATATAGGTTTCATAGACATTTTTCTTCTCATGTTTTATTGCTTCTATGTTTTCAACCCAATAGAAAAGAAACTGGAACTCAAAATGATTCAAGATTTTCATCTTCATTCACTAATCACTACTCTTCAATCTCAATTGTCAATTCAAATGACACGAAATCAGCAAAAGCACCATTTTGCTCTGGAAACATTAGAAATATAGAGATGGACACGTATTAATATCTTATTGGTTAACATATGAGATTCATCGCAGTAATTAAGTCTGTTCTTCTTCTTTTATTACATTATTTACATGTTCGTATGGTTTATTTGACAGTAATGATGGAAGTTTATAATTCTACTTGGATGCAACAATTCAAGTGTATGCTTAATTTGGATTCCATTTGTTTATTTGTGTTTAATTAAACTAGTAATAAATATTTCGTACATTTATATTTACAAAGATACCTGAGAGATGATATAACCTTTGCTAACATGGTGTTTGGTTCGTTGGATTATTTCTTAAGGAATTGGAATTTTTAGAAACCAAAATTATACAAACACTTACGTCGGTGAATTTTAGTATAATTTGGTTTTTAATAAAACGTCTGTCGTTGATTGGAATTTGTTAAAAACCACGTCTAAAAAGTCGCTTTAACCCCTCCTTAATCCTTAAGTCTGCCCCTTGTGTTTTATTAAAAACCAAATTATAATAAAATTCAACGTACAAAAATATTTAAGGCTACAATGTTCAACATAGGCAAAGAGAATATAAAATTTTGGTATCACTCAAGGCGTATAAAAGTTTAGGATTTTAATTATTTAATCTTATACATTATTAAACAATTCATAGAGTTAACACATGGCCTAATGATTGTTAGAAAAAATGGGTAAAGAAACATAGACAAACTTGGAAATTTGTCTCGGATATTCCTCTGATTTTCTCTTTCTGAAGATGGATGGCCAATGCAATATTAAATAGATTAATGGCCTATATTCAATTGATAAGAACATATACTATATATGGTCTCAGCCAAAAGGTCAGAAACTTTATTTTTTTGCTTTCAAAAGCAGCTTCAAGAAAATCTAATTCGCAATATCACTTAAAATGGGATGCATAGTCAACAATCGTTTACAACAAATTCAAGAAAACTCTTTGGTAGATCAACTTTCAATTGGAAGAATAAAGTGATGAGCATATATGTCTGTCTGATTCAAACATTCATAGCCAACAATCGTTTACAACATATTCAAGAATGTTTTGTAGACTTTCAAGTCCACCTAGTTGTGATGGCAACAAACTTTTACTTGATGAGGCCACCCAAGAATCCAAAGTCTATTAGAAAAATATCATTCAATACCCTATCAATAATATGCATTCTCAGCTTACCATAGATCACTTAAAATGGGATGTGCACCAGGCCTATCATAAGCCAATAAATAACCAAGATCGATCTTCAACAACAATTATTGTTAGTTTATCAATATCATTTCTTGATCGATTAACAATTTTGGAAATGGATGGGGTATTGATTCACCAAACCGAACATTAACCTGTAATTTTCTTTATATCCACAAATCAAAAAATCAAGCAGAAAACTTCTTACACTTGTAGTGGAGGGGTGCGTCAAGCGTCGGCTGTAGTGTAACACCAAGGCGACACATGAGAGACCCAATAGCAAGCTACTGCGACGGTCACTCCCCCTTAAAAAATAAGATTAATATCAAGTGGACCAATGGTCCACATATCAGATATTAAACTGACAAGAACAGATACTACACTTGATCTTAGCCAAAAGGCCGAGAAAGGTATGAGTTCTTCTTTCTTGGACATCAGGTTAATTATATGGGTGGTTTTCTAGTCCCAGGTATCCTTCAACCAGCCAATGTGGGTTTCTCAGCCATTCAAAACATAGGTTTCATAGACTTTTTTTCATCTTTTATTGCTTCTATGTTTTCAACCCAATGGAAAAGAAGAGAAAAACCTGGGAGATGAAACTGGGACTCAAAATGATTCAAGAATTTCATCTTCATTCACCACCCTTCAACCTCAATTGTTAATTTAAATGATTCGAAATCAGCAAAAGCTCCTAAAACATTAGAAATAAAGAGACTATATTAGCATTGACTTGGAGGAGTTGGGACTCATCTGAAACCATCTCATTTGAAAATTCCTTTTATCATCTGAAACCATCTCTATCGTCACAGATTAACCCGTTACTCATGAAAATTTTCACCATGGCTTTGTTTTGAAGAATTTGACAGGTTCCATGCTCCACCAGCTAATAGTTATTAACTTAGTAGACAAATCTATATATGTGCGTTTTCAGCTACCGCCTCAATTCCAAATCATGCTTCACAGAAGCATCATTCATATTCTAGACCAGGGCAACTGTTATGGTATGTTCTTCGATCCAGATACTTCTATCGTTTTCTTGTCTACACTTCAGATAATAAAATAATAAGATGCATGTCATGCTTGTAATATCTCAAAAAGCTAGTGTTTGCCTTTTCATTTAACTCCTACTCAAAGCATTTTTTTTTCTTTTCCGATTGTTCAATCTGACATGCATGGGGTCTTTCTCCCACTTCGTGTAAATCTAGGTATAAATGCTTCATTTCGTTCTTTGATGTCCTCTAATCGACATTTCAAACCACATTTTGAAAATCTTTTCTATATCACCATCAAGCAATTTCTTTCAGTGTGATGGTGCTCTAGAATTAACCAAATGGGGTTATAAGTTCTCTCTGATTCAGGAATATCATATCACATATCTTGTCCTGATCATACTCTTCAACAAAAAAAAGTTGTTGAATGAAAATCGACAATAATCAGAAACTGCTCTTACATTACTTCACTATGCATGTTTAGTTGTTATCCCTTTCTTGAGTTTATTCAATCAGGTAAACTCTCACAGAAATTTTTCGCTTCTATTTTCTTGGATACGCCTCAAATCAAAAGGGATATCTATGCTATGCTCCAGTATATACAAGTAGGCACGTAACCACAAAAATATTTTATAGATACCCGGTTTCATTTTATACGTGAACGTGTGGAGAGGGGAGAAATCGACGTGAAGTACATTCGAACCGATCAACAGATGTGCTAACTAAGGCGCTGTCAAAGGTGAAGTTTGCTGAGATGAAGACACTTCAATTCTTGGAGTCAAGGAAGTGAAGAATGCAGCTTTGGATTAAGGGAGTATGTTGGAATTTAATCAAATCTGCAGCATAGATGTACACTTATGCTGTGTTGAGTTGTACGTTTGAGTGTTTCTGTTTTTTGACTTAGTCATCAGTGTTTTTAGCCTCAAATAAATAGTGGGTTAGTTAATATATTAGTAGGTAGAAGTGGTCCTAGTTTCCTGGAGTTTTTTTTATGTATTTATTTCTTCATGAATTTTGAGTTTTATAAGATTTTACGCAGCAGAACCTTTTGGCTTTAATTCTTTTTTGTTTTCCTCTTCATTTGTTTATCGTTCTTCATCGAAAGTCCATCTCCTACCTGATCTGTCACCCTACAATCTTGTAGTCCTACTATCCTTTCCTTTCATTTCTTCATCTTCCCATCCACCACCATCACCATCTCTTACTACTCATTTAATCCCATCATCTTCATCACCCTCCTCCTTCGAGACATCCTATTACAATTTCCGAATTATAATTACATCCTTTCCTTTCATATCTTACCTCTCCTAATACCAAGCCTGCCACTTCTTTTCCCAAGCACTAAAAATGGCCTTCATGGTAGGATGCATTAAAGGTTTGAAATTTTTGCATTTAACTCTAGGGCTTTTTATGGGTTGAATTCGGATCAGATCAGCAAATGATATGATCTGATCTATTAGTCTTAACCAAGCACCAATAACTTGGTATGCCTAGATTGAGGGTCGGATGTTCATTTGCTAAGAAGTGGATGGAATTTGTATTTGAGATGTCAGATTGGGGTTTATCTTATTTTCTTGGCATGCAAATCAAGCAGCAACCAAACGGTGTTCATATTTCGTAGAAAAAGTATGCACAACATGTAATCAAGTGATTCAACGTGCTCTCTTTCAAACCAGTTACATTATCGTCTGTCTTGACCGAATTGCAAGTCACTAAAAACAACAGAGAAAAGCTAGTTCCAAAAGTATGGTTGGAAGCTTATTGTATTTGTGTAGCTAGTTTCTTACATAGATTTAATGAATGCACAATCTAATTCTCATTTGGGAGCTGCAAAGATAGTCCTAAGATACTTAAAAGATATATTATGATACTTTGGGTTATGCTTTCACTCTTGGTTCATGATCGTTTTGTTGGAATTCAAAGAACCAAAGCGTTGCCGGACGAACCCTAGCTAAGAGAGCATGTATATCGCAATTGTTGTTGATCATGCCATATGAGTTAGAAAATTGTTGTCTAATTTGGATCTAAATCAAAAAGGTCCACAATGTAATTTTTTCGCGATAACAAAATTGTTATTGCTATATATAGCTTAAAAATATATGCAACATGAAAGCAGCAAACCAATGTCAATAACACATATTGTTTATAATTGGAGTATTTTTGAGATGGTACATGCACTACAACAAAAATGCCATTTAGTGACCGAAAGTTTTAGTGACTGAAATTAGTTTAGTCACTATATGTCTCAATATATCTATTCTGACTGAATTATAAAAGTAGGTGAATTTACTTAAAATAATAAAATAAAAACTAGAAGTTTTTTTGCCCTAACTTTACATTCACGTTCAGCCTCCGCCTACGTCTGGGGATGGCAAAAAAAAAAACCGAATCCGATGGGGAAAACCGAAAACCGATCTAAACGGGGCGGGTTTCCCCGAACCCGATTAAGTTAAACAGGGGACGGGGCGGGTATGGTATTGCTAATACCTGCCCCGTATACCCGATTACATAACCCGTTTAAATCCCCGAATACCCCAATTATTTTAATAGCAACGTGCTATTTATATTGTATATATATTATATATAAAAGATGAATAATTTTATCTATTTTTATATATTATACATAAAAATTATTACGTATAATTTAAAAAACTTATTTATTTACATATAATTTAATGAAATAATGTTTTTTTCGTTATCATTTGAGAGTTATTACAAATTTAATTTAATATTAGTATTGAAATTATAACATACATGGACGTTTTAAGCTTAAATTATGAACCACGTGATTAAATTTCATATCATTAATTTTTAAATGGGTTACCCGATTACCCGCGGGTTTCCCCGCGTACCCGATGGGGATCCCCGTTTAGTCCCCGTGGATTTTTTAAACGGGGACGGTATTTACATTCCCCACCCCGAACCCGCCCCGTTGCCATCCCTCCCTACGGCTCCCGCCCGACCTTCGTATATGCCTCCGCCTCCACCCCCTCCGCCTCCGATGGTGACTTCGCCTGCGCCTCCGCCTCCTATGGTGACTTCGAATCCGACTGTGCCTCTGCCTCCGGCTAAGGCTTCATCTCTTCAATCACTTTCGTCTCTGACTTTGCTGTTGCTGGAGTTTTAGGTCAATCACATGTAAAATTCATTCGGACTCCGCATTCTAGCATTCACATTCACATCACATCGTCTATGTTTTTCTAGATTTACACCTCACTTCTTTCAGATTCCTTTGCCTGATTCTAGGTTTTTTTTAATCTCCATCTGCTGGTAAGTTTCCCAATACCTACTTTGCTCATTCATTCATACCACTTTTATTTAATTGTACTCAGACTCGATGTTTTTTGCATGTTGAATTTCTTATATTCTTAATTTGTTTCCTGTTTGTGTTGCTATCTAATTTTGGGGATTATTTTATTTGCATGTTCCCCTATTGTTAATTGCTCGTGACTTCTTTTTTGTAGAATTGGATGTATGCTTCTTTTAGAAGTTTCCAAATTTGATATTATTTTTCCTTCTCTCTGTTAATTAAGTTATGGAAAAAAAAGCTATGTTGTTGTTGTATTGATCTGTAACCATTAATTAGCCCCATTTGATTAAGTGATCACCTTATTACATGATTAAGTGATGTGTGTTTTTAAATGTGGAAAATTTTACGAGTTTTTGTATATAGTTATCAGATGTATTTATAATCTTAAAATTTACGAGTTTTTGTTTTTAAATCTTCTCACCAAGGTACTTACAATCCTTATTATTTATAATCTCGTGCCTGTGTGTACTGCCTTTTTTTAAGCTGATTAGGTTTATGAAAAACTCCTGCAACGTCTTTTTTAAGCTGATTCTATTAAAGATGTCCTTTACAAATTCTTGATCATTCTTTAATCCTAGAAACAGGATCATGTGAAATAGTTTTTGTTTCATGATCAATCTACAAGAATAATCAAGTTCTTAGCAATATGACCATTGTGTGTGGTGTGTACTGGTCATCTAAACAATAAAAACAGCAGCATAATGCATATATGCTTGCGTGCCTTGTAATCAAAACGGAAACAGAAACAGGGGAATCAACTACTAAATGAACATATGTGTCTTATTATGTAGCAAGTTCATACATGAATGTGTGTGCATCTTTTAATTTAAAACAGAATGGACTTGCTGCTGTCAATCTGTTTGGGTCCAATATGCATGTTTCTTTTTGCAGCTACTATGTACAAGTACAAATACAAATACACATACACTTTTCTATATATGATGTTCATCTTTCTGCCTACCTATCAGTCCATCTATCCCTACTATAGCAGCCCCATAATGTGTATATATATATATATATATATACAGATTTTAGTCAATAATTTTGATTTTTGACCAGTAAAAAAAGTGACTTGTCAATTATAGAAACAAAAGATGGATTCAAATAAGTATGATACACTGTGTTTTGAGTTTCTGTTTCTTCATCTTTTTACCAAATGTGAAGATCGAGAGAGGGTGATGATATATAAGTATAACAAACAACGTTGACTTGCTTCTTCTTGTACAAGTATATATATATATATATATATATAACTTGTTGACTTTTGTGAGGAAAATATACATATCAACTTTGACCTAGCTTCTTAGTTATGCATTTTCTTTTTATCAATAATCACGTTGTCATTCAACTCATTCTTTTGTACTTTTGGTGGTAAATATGTCTGCTGAAGATATTCTTTTTCATTATAATTCCACCATCTCTAAAGTTTTACCAGATCAGTATTAAACAAGAACCCAAAAATTGCAACATTTGGGACAGCTGATACATTCCAGCTTGATCCATTTTTTGGCGACTTTTACAATGAAACCAAAAAAAAGAGCCACAACTGAAAACAAGACCACTGGATACTGATTGCAATAAGGTAAGCCAGTTTAACGGTTATGTTGGTAATTTGCTGTTGAAAATGATAATGTACTGATGGCTATGGCTAGAACATTTCCAAGCGGACTAGACTATGGGGAAACACTTTTGTATCCATGTAAGTTAATTTCCAATGTACCAAAGATATCGTTTCTTTTGATGTTCTTTTAATTTCCCTTTTCCTTGATTATGCTTTTTCTCTTTCGGCTTTTGATGAACTTTGTGAAGGGATAGTCAAAGCTACGAGAGATGTCCTTCTACCTATTTTAGACTGCTACGACTTCATCAGGAAGCTTATATTGAGACTACTGATATGTGAAGAAATAATTTTTAATGTCGTGATGCGGGTGGGCTTAGTTTTACTGTGTAAGCTTTTGATAGCTGGTAAATCCAGCTCAAGTATTAATCATATATTTGAACACAAAAGTATATCGTAATTTTCTAATAGAACTTGTGTGCTTGTGCAGTTATACCACTTTGGATTTTTGCTTGGATCATTTTTATGATACACCTCCTTATACTGATGGTTTAATTCCTTTCTCCATGTTCTATTTCCTCTTGTGGAAAATTGCAACAAGAGTAGGTAAGATCATATGGAATCATTATTATCCGATCAATGTTTCAGTAATATTATGATTATCATTTTTACAAATAACGATATTGTAACATGTAGTTCCACCCATTAAGCATATTAAGAAGAAAAAGACGGAATGGGAAGAAGCAAAAAGGTTCTAAAATTGCTATGTGATGAAATAGACAAGTTGGAGTTCCCAGCTGAAACTCATCCTCGCTATTACACCAGACCAGTTCTCGAGGCTGCACGACAAAATGCTTATTACGTGGTTGATGAGATATTATTGAGATCCCCTGAAGCAATTCGGTATAAAGACAAAAGTGGGTATGACATTATACAATTTATGGTATTGGACTATTGGCTAAAAATACAAAAGCGTGCTTGTGAAATTAGGTTTTTAGTAATTAACTTTGCACTTTTATTCCGGTCAATCACTATTTTACTTGCAGTTACTTATGATACTTTTAGACTTGTGGTCATCATTCTTATTCTTAAAACTACCATGACTTACTTAGCATGTTTTTTACTACTTATTAGGCTGTCATTGTGTACTGTCAAAACAATTTTGGTTCTTGCTACTGTTGGTATATTGCTTAGAGAAACCAATATCGTTTCAAGGAAGTCACAACTGAGCAAATAGACTTCAAATTCTAAGGATCCTTTAGAGGTCGCATAGCAACTACGGAGGCAATAAAGGATCCCCACAGCTCATGTCTATATTTTGTTGACGTGGGGGGTGGGGTGGACAGAGCCTGAAAAGGCCAAAGCTGTTTTGGATGTCAGCAGGGGCACCTCTGGTTTTAGTCATTCTCTCTATGCTCATTGTTTTTGCTCTCAAAGCTCAAAACCATAGCATTTCTGTGGTGAGTACTTATTATTTACTTTCATTCTTATTATATTTATTCTAATCATATCATGTATGTGTATGTATGATTAAATTTGAATATAAATAGACTGGAAATTTAGAACAAGGATTAAATCTACCTTCATGGAACATGTTGCATTTTCGTGGAAGTCATATGGGCTTAGTCTTGAAAACCGGTCTCATCACCAGCATAATTTCCCTCACTGTAAGTTTTCCTTTCAATGCATAAATTACAACTTAATTATTTAATTACTTTTTTTATATAAGATTCTTGATTAATTTCTTAGTAGCAATCCTGATATGACAAAGTATCATTTTCTTGTGCTTTTGTATGTGTTATACTTTTTACACAAGTCTTTAATTCGAGCTTAGAAGAGTTCATTTTTATTGAACTCGGGACTAACAATTCCTTTTTGGTAAAACTAACCTTACTTTCTTGACACTAAACCTGTACCAGAAACCTCTTTTCTTGGTCTCAGTTATCACAAGATTCATCATTCATGATGCTAGAAATCTAAATATATATAATAGAAATCTATTGGCTGATAGAGGTGGCAAAATGGGCGGGTCAGGTTGGATTTGGTAACGGGCCAAATGGACCACGGGCCAAATGGGTTGTGGGCCAAAACGGGCCATTTTAAAAACGGGCCAAATGGGCCATGGGCTAAAATGGGTTGGGCAAAACGGACCATGGGCCAAAACGGGCTGTTTTTAACAAAAACAATATTTCATTAAAGTATGTACCAATTTCATCAAAAAATTCAATTAACAAACAATTTCAACGTTTTAATTTCATACTATCAGTAAGATGGAATAAATGCTTCAAAATCTTCCACGATGTCTTCTTCCTCAACGTCATCTTCAATATCTAAACATGTATAACAACTTTAAATTAATATTTAATAGCCGAATATAAAATATATGAAATACATAAAGATAAAGATACAAAGTGAATGAAATAAAATACCTTCTATGTCGACCAACCAATCACGTGAGCATAAGCCTCGGCATTTGAAGATGACAATGAACTTCTATATTTGCTTATAATTTGACCACCAATGCTAAAAGATGACTCTGAAGCCACTGTAGTGATCGGTATACTCAAAATATCACGAGCCATTAAAGCTAATTCTGGATACCTCCCTTGATTATCTTTCCAAAACTGCAAAATATCAATATTTTGTCTTCTATCAATTGAAGGTTCCTCCAAGTACATATCAAGTTGTGACTTAACCCTCTCAGGTCGGTTAAGTTGACTTTGAAACAATTCGAGCCCATCAAAGTCATCATGTGTAACAACCTAGCTTCCAAGCTGAACTTTAATTTCTGCATCTGAGTTGATAATGTAATTTTATTACATTATTTGAGTTGTAATTTAATTAATTAATGAGAATATTTAATTAAATTATATAAATGTTATAAAGTATTTAAAAGATTAAATATAAAAGAGATGTAAAATACAAAGTGAAGGGATTAAAGTTGCCAAAATCCAAAAGATTAGAAATAAAAACAAGAAATTTGGTCATTTATGACCATTAACATCAAGAAATTAATCCTATTACTCTCTTTCTCTTCTTTCTTTTACAACTTACGGCTTCTCCAAAATTTTCACCAAAATTCTCATAAATTGTTCATTAATTGAAGAATCAATACAAGAGGAGTTACAACAAGCATCCAACAACAAGAAACAACAAAGAATTCAAGGTAATAACTACTTAAATTTCGGAATTTATATGTTTGGTTCGGTTTTTTTGGGAAAAACCGAAAAGTTAAGATCTTAAAACATAGATTTATGATGCATGTTGGTAAAAATGATTAGAAATCATGTATTTAACTTATTAGAAGTAGTAGAAACAAAAATCAGTGATTTATTCGTCCAAATGAGTTCAAAATCTGAGTTTTTGTGCAAAAAGGTGTTCTTGAGAAAAAGTGTTGAATTTGGATGATTTTGGACGGATTAATGTGTTTTTGATAGAGAAAAGTATATAAAAACAACCCAATAATGATAATATATCAATATAAGACATTGCATGTTAATATAAATGAATTTTAGTGAATGTTATGTAAAAACCCGTATGCATAAAGTTAAGAACATGAAGAACAAAATCTGGAAAATTATGAATATGGGGGATCCGAATTCGGCTGAGTCCGAATTCGGAAAAGAAGCACCAATTCGGATCCCTTTGTCTCGGACCCTATGATTCGGTTGTGATGCTCATTTTCGGATCCCATTTTGTCCCTATTTCGGATCACTCATTTTTGGTTCAGCCCGGTCCGAATCCGGCTGACCCATTTCGGTTATGTCCGAATCCGGATGGTCCGAAATTAAAGGATCCGAATCCGAACCATTGATTTTAATATTTTAACAACACAAATAAATACTATTTTATAAATATAAGAACCATGAATAAATGATATTAGTGATTTAAAGATTGATAAAGCAACATGAATATATATATATATATATATATATATATATATATATATATATATATATATATATATATATATATATATATATATATATATATATATATATATATATATATATACATATCTTTGAGAATTCAAAGAAACAAAGAAAAGGAACTAACAGATATTAATGAGTTATCAGTAATCACATCAGATGAAATAATGATTTTTTAGCTAAAAGCTAATGATATGATATAATAATTATTCTGGACAGGTTCAGATAAATCTAAACAAAGAATTAAAGGTTGAAAGATACTGAAAGTGGGTCACTGATTAAAAAAAAGAAAAGCCAGAGATCAGATAAATCAAGATTAAAGATAAATCCTGGGATAACTCAGGTGGTGGATTATAAATCTGCTTGATAAAGACTACAGAAACAGTGAGTTATAGATATTCAGTTTTTGCATGCTAGACTTCCGATTGAGATATATTGTTGATGATAGATTATTTGACATTCATGAATGCTCAGCTGGATTGTGACCTGTGCACACCATGGTTCGGTGATGCCCTGTGGATCATGATGGCTATTTGACTTATCACTTCGCATGACATTGTATTTATAATTTCGTTCAGATATCGATATGAGTTTATTGCTATCATGACCTTGATGACTTATGCTTTCATTATTACTCGCATCTTCGACATATTGATTCAGCTTAGCATGATTAGCCTTGTCGGTCTATTGTTCTAGACCATGCTATTTCACCAGTTCTATTGAACTTGGTATAGACACTCCGATGTTCCCCCATGAAGACCGCTGGTAGCTAGCCCAGCATAAGTGGATAGCTTCCTCTAAAAGCGTGAGCGTGGGCTGAACATCATCCAATTCTATGAATTCTATGTCTCAATCATGAGTGGCTGTAGCGGCAGTCTAGACATATCACGCTTTGACCCATGATCCGCTTGATTAATGCATGTGAATCTGAAAATCTATATTCTCACTAAGCTTTGCTTACAGTTGCTATTTGACCTCTTTACAGGAAAAGATAAAGGAAAGTCACCTGCTGGACCTAGTTCTTAGGTCTTACAAGATCAAGATTGAAGTTTTCTATAGACCACTGCTCAACAAACCCTTCGGTACTGATTGGCAGATGATAATTGTGGTGGTCTGGGTAGACTTGATTTGATTATATGATGACATGAATTAGATTAGTCTCGTACCCTTTATAAGTTTAATTTGAAAATTGTAATCTGAACTAAAATTGTATTAAACTTATCCTAATGTTTGTACTTGTAATCTGAAATTCCGCAACTTAAATTACTCTATCTTAGTTATGATTGATATCGTGTTGCATGTTGTGGGACCTAGACTCTGAGGACTGCCCCGTAAGGGAAGGTCTTCACATCATGTGTATCTTCTACATGAACATTTGAACCCGATGCAGTGGATGAATCGTGTGCCACAGTAGACAAAATCTTGTACTCATCATATAGCTCATACAAACTATCGCGTATACTTCTTACTTTTTCCAAACGCTCATCATCCTCCATGCCAAGTTTTGCAAAACAATACTCAACAACTACAAGCTTATATCGAGGATCTAAAACAACTGCAAAAGATAACACCGTACTATAGCTCTCCCAATATTTATTAAATTTTGTTTTCATATCACTCGCCATCATACTTATAAGAGGGTCAGAATTTTGAATCTCTTCCTGAAGAAGCAACTGGATTTTCCATACAGAATTAAAATATAAATTAGAAGTAGGATATGAGCTTCCAGAAAATAAAGTCGTGATGTCATGAAAAGGTTTTAGAAACTTTGTGATCCTTTCTATCCTTACCCATTCCTCTTGTGACGGGCATGTCTTATAATTTGAATCAACTAGCTGCAATCGAGCATAAGCACGACGATAAACTAATGCACTTTCAAGCATAAGATATGTGGAATTCCATCTTGTCATAACATCTTGTCGTACAAGACTCTTACATTGCAATTGAAGGTGTGCAATACATTCCGCAAACTTAAATTTCCTTGTACTACTTCCTCTTACATATCTCACCGAGTCCCGAACCTTCTCAATGGCCTCTTCTATTACTTTTAATCCTGCATGCACAATTAAATTTAATACATGCGCTCCACAACGCACATGTATGAAATCTCCATCACAAAGTAATGCGTCATTTAATCGTAAATGATCCTTCAATGATTCGACTAAACCATCATTGTATTTTGCATTATCTAACGTGATAGAAAAATTTTTTTGCTCAATGCCCCAATCTTTTAAAAATTTAATTATATACTCCGCTAAAAGAGGACCACTATGAGGAGGGAGTATACGTCTAAATATCAGCATTTTTTTTCTCAAAACCCATTGATCATCTATGTAATGAACTGTTAAAGTCATATACCCATCACCTGTAATAGAAATCCATAAATCAGACGTCAAACATATTCTACCATTTACTTTTTCCAACTCCTTTTTTAATTTGCTCTTTTCTTTCTCATAAACTTTCAACACATCTGCCTTTGCCGTGTTCCTTGTAACGGATCTTGCATCAGAATGTAGAAACTTATGCAAATGCCTTGTTCTATCGTGTTCAACATAACTAAAAGGATAATTATGTTTAATTATCGCCATGGCCATGTTCTCCCTATATGCAGTTTGATCTAAAGGATATCGTTTTTTGTGGAGGACCGGGTTCATCAGTGTTAAAGCACTTGGGGATATGTCGTTTCATGTGAGATGTGCCTGAACTTGGGTTGGCGCTATACACTTTTCCGCATGCGGCGCAACTTGCCTTTTGGTTTTTAATAAAACGTCTGTCATTGATTGGAATTTGTTAAAAACCACGTCTAAAAAGTCGCTTTAACCCCTCCTTAATCCTTAAGTCTGCCCCTTGTGTTTTATTGAAAACCAAATTATAATAAAATTCAACGTACAAAAATATTTAAGGCTACAATGTTCAACATAGGCAAAGAGAATATAAAATTTTGGTATCACTCAAGGCGTATAAAAGTTTAGGATTTTAATTATTTAATCTTATACATTATTAAACAATTCATAGAGTTAACACATGGCCTAATGATTGTTAGAAAAAATGGGTAAAGAAACATAGACAAACTTGGAAATTTGTCTCGGATATTCCTCTGATCGTGTCTATCAATTTCGAAAACAACAATTTGGTTTAACCGGGTATCCAAAATTTGTTATGAGATAGTACACAAGAAATGTGTTGGTTATTGATTGATAGACTTCGTTTGAATATATATTGTTTTCCTAACGAAATCAAATGGATAAAATTGGTTAATATCCAATTCAATCGACTAAAGCAGTTGAGACTTTACTAGTCCTAACGCTACGAACCTTACTCTTATAACGGGTTACACACTTACACATGCCTTGTTTCAAGTTTTAATGTAATGCCAAAGGTTTAAAATCCATTTGTAGTCACCGCCGCTATCTTAACATTATCAAAGTTGTTAAGACAGCAGTCTTCACAGCACCAACTTCATCTTAACAGCTTTGAGATGTTAAGACAACAACCATCACAACAATAGCCTTAAGCATCAAAACTGCTAGGTTAGTAGCCTTCACACGCTCACAACACCTAAGCTGTTAAGCTTTCTCAAGTTGTTAATCTTTTATGCAGTAAATGAAGTTAACACATCAAGAAATAAATTATCATATTAAATCACTTCAGAAATTTTTATATGTTTCGGGGCGTTGCCTCGAACCCCGCAAGAGGCCGCTTCCCCTTGACCCGTCCCTTGGAACCCTCTAGGAGCGCAACCCTTGACCCTCACTTTAACGCCCGGTATTGACTTTGACCAAAACTATTCAAGTGTGCACTCCGCACCTCTAAACTCGTTTTAGTTCCAACCAAAGCCAATAAATTTGGTCAATAAATTACACTAAAATAATAACAATTATTTGGTAAATGGGATGAAGATTATAAAACGTTTTTTCGTCTCACCTAGGTCATCTCGGTTCTAGATTCTTTATTTGCCATATCACTACAATTAGTTTGTGGCAAAAGAAAGGTATATATGTTAATGATGTGATGCTTTACTTAAAAGGTTTGTTCATATTTTGAAAGTTTTGATTTTCTCTTTCTGAAGATGGATGGCCAATGCAATATTAAATAGATTAATGGCCTATATTCAATTGATAAGAACATATACTATATATGGTCTCAGCCAAAAGGTCAGAAACTTTATTTTTTTGCTTTCAAAAGCAGCTTCAAGAAAATCTAATTCGCAATATCACTTAAAATGGGATGCATAGTCAACAATCGTTTACAACAAATTCAAGAAAACTCTTTGGTAGATCAACTTTCAATTGGAAGAATAAAGTGATGAGCATATATGTCTGTCTGATTCAAACATTCATAGCCAACAATCGTTTACAACATATTCAAGAATGTTTTGTAGACTTTCAAGTCCACCTAGTTGTGATGGCAACAAACTTTTACTTGATGAGGCCACCCAAGAATCCAAAGTCTATTAGAAAAATATCATTCAATACCCTATCAATAATATGCATTCTCAGCTTACCATAGATCACTTAAAATGGGATGTGCACCAGGCCTATCATAAGCCAATAAATAACCAAGATCGATCTTCAACAACAATTATTGTTAGTTTATCAATATCATTTCTTGATCGATTAACAATTTTGGAAATGGATGGGGTATTGATTCACCAAACCGAACATTAACCTGTAATTTTCTTTATATCCACAAATCAAAAAATCAAGCAGAAAACTTCTTACACTTGTAGTGGAGGGGTGCGTCAAGCCTCGGCTGTAGTGTAACACCAAGGCGACACATGAGAGACCCAATAGCAAGCTACTGCGACGGTCACTCCCCCTTAAAAAATAAGATTAATATCAAGTGGACCAATGGTCCACATATCAGATATTAAACTGATAAGAACAGATAGGGATGTAAACGGTTCCGGAACCGGACCGAACCGAACCGGAACCGATTTAACCGAAACCGAAAATTGAAGATTGTGAGAACCGATAACCGAACCAATAATTGTAACACGGTTCCGGTTCCGGTTCGGTTATGGTACGGGTATTTCGGGTATGGAACCGATTAGAACCAAAATTTGCAAATATATATATATACTTTTATATATATATATATATATATATATATATATATATATATATATATATATATATATATATATATATATTATAACAAGATATAAACAAAAAAACACGATTAACGTTTTATTATACTTTTGCCAAAAAAAAATATTTTTGTTATGAATGTCAACGTGAAGTATGGATTTTCAACCTGAACAATTCCTAATGGATTTTCAAATCTAGATTGCTTTTGGTTAACGTCTTATTGAATGTAAATCTTGATAAAATATCATTCTGAATTACTTCTTTAACTATAGTGATATATTCTTAATTATTGATTGTATTTTAAAAATTGCTTGTTTTTAGAACAAAGTGGATTTGATCGATGCAATTAATTATTCCAAGTGTTAGGTATGGTGAGGATTGAGGAAGACAACTATCAAATAATCTTTTGTTTTTCACAATTCCCATCATGGGTTTTTAAATTTTCTTGGTATCCATGCCATGGACTTTTCGAATTATTGGTTCCATACCCGATATAACCGAAACCCGCAGAACCGTTAACCGAATAACCGATAACCGAAAATTAAAAATTATAAGAACCGATAACCGAACCAAATACTAAAATCGGTTCCAATCGGTTCCGGTTCCGGTTCGGTTTCGGTTTCGGTTCGGTTTTCCGGTCATTCCACACATCCCTAAGAACAGATACTACACTTGATCTTAGCCAAAAGGCCGAGAAAGGTATGAGTTCTTCTTTCTTGGACATCAGGTTAATTATATGGGTGGTTTTCTAGTCCCAGGTATCCTTCAACCAGCCAATGTGGGTTTCTCAGCCATTCAAAACATAGGTTTCATAGACTTTTTTTCATCTTTTATTGCTTCTATGTTTTCAACCCAATGGAAAAGAAGAGAAAAACCTGGGAGATGAAACTGGGACTCAAAATGATTCAAGAATTTCATCTTCATTCACCACCCTTCAACCTCAATTGTTAATTTAAATGATTCGAAATCAGCAAAAGCTCCTAAAACATTAGAAATAAAGAGACTATATTAGCATTGACTTGGAGGAGTTGGGACTCATCTGAAACCATCTCATTTGAAAATTCCTTTTATCATCTGAAACCATCTCTATCGTCACAGATTAACCCGTTACTCATGAAAATTTTCACCATGGCTTTGTTTTGAAGAATTTGACAGGTTCCATGCTCCACCAGCTAATAGTTATTAACATAGTAGACAAATCTATATATGTGCGTTTTCAGCTACCGCCTCAATTCCAAATCATGCTTCACAGAAGCATCATTCATATTCTAGACCAGGGCAACTGTTATGGTATGTTCTTCGATCCAGATACTTCTATCGTTTTCTTGTCTACACTTCAGATAATAAAATAATAAGATGCATGTCATGCTTGTAATATCTCAAAAAGCTAGTGTTTGCCTTTTCATTTAACTCCTACTCAAAGCATTTTTTTTTCTTTTCCGATTGTTCAATCTGACATGCATGGGGTCTTTCTCCCACTTCGTGTAAATCTAGGTATAAATGCTTCATTTCGTTCTTTGATGTCCTCTAATCGACATTTCAAACCACATTTTGAAAATCTTTTCTATATCACCATCAAGCAATTTCTTTCAGTGTGATGGTGCTCTAGAATTAACCAAATGGGGCAAGTTCTCTATGATTCAGGAATATCATATCACATATCTTGTCCTCATACTCTTCAACAAAATAAAGTTGTTGAATTTAATGAAAATCGACATTAATCAGAAATTGCTCTTACATTACTTTCACATGCTAGTCTACCAATGAAATTTTGGTACAATGCTTATTCCACAACATTACCCAAAAGGCAATGTACATCCTCAAAACCTTGAGCATGCGTCTTGCTATGAGCTTTAAATAAAATCCCAAGTTGACCATACTTCACTACGCATGTTTAGTTGTTATCCCTTTCTTGAGTTTATTCAATCACCCTCTTCCTTCGAGACATCCTATTACAATTTCCGAATTATATGATCTTGCCTCTATTACACGTTTAATATCTTACCTCTTCTAATACCAAGCCTGCTACTTCTTTTCCCAAGCACTAAAAATGGCCTTCATGGTAGGATGCATTAAAGGTTTGAAATTTTTGCATTAAACTCTAGGGCTTTTAATGGGTAGAAGTCGGATCTGATCAGCAAATGATATGATCTGATCTATTAGTCTTAACCAAGCACCAATAACTTGGTATGCCTAGATTGAGGGTCGGATGTTCATTTGCTAAGAAGTGGATGGAATTTGAATTTGAGATGTCAGATTGGGGTTTATCTTATTTTCTTGGCATGCAAATCAAGCAGCAACCAAACGGTGTTCATATTTCGTAGAAAAAGTATGCACAACATGTAATCAAGTGATTCAACGTGCTCTCTTTCAAACCAGAGTTACATTATCGTTTGTCTTGACCGAATTGCAAGTCACTAAAAACAACAAAGAAAAGCTAGTTCCAAAAGTATGGTTGGAAGCTAGCTTCTAGTTTCTTACATAGATTTAATGAATGCACAATCTAATTCTCATTTGGGAGCTGCAAAGATAGTCCTAAGATACTTAAAAGATATATTATGATACTTTGGGTTATGCTTTCACTCTTGGTTCATGATCGTTTTGTTGGAATTCAAAGAACCAAAGCGTTGCCGGACGAACCCTAGCTAAGAGAGCATGTATATCGCAATTGTTGTTGATCATGCCATATGAGTTAGAAAATTGTTGTCTGATTTGGATCTAAATCAAAAAGGTCCACAATGTAATTTTTTCGCGATAACAAAATTGTTATTGCTATATATAGCTTAAAAATATATGCAACATCAAAGCAGCAAACCAATGTCAATAATACATATTGTTTATAATTGGAGTATTTTTGAGATGGAACATGTTATTTGAATTATCCATTGATATGGATGCCAATACTAGCTTATTATGTTGAATTTAGTCATCATTGATTACATGTTACACTTCCATAGTAGAGTTTAACTGAACCCACTATAATTTTATAACTTTCAACATGTATCAATCATTAATCCCCTTAAATTTTGTATATGACACTTATTTTAATTTGTTAAACTCTTTTGATTTTGCTTTGGACTAAATTACTAATTCCTTCCATTGATATTATGGTTTGGATCAGCACATGCATGTACTTGGTCACCTAAATTTTGATCTAATTATTGGAAAACTTTATGATTCTACATGTACATTAATTAGATTTGATAATCTGATTCCAATTTAAAAACACAAACTCATGTTTGTCCTTATTTTCAAATTCTAGAAGCACATTACTAATATTGGATTTGATAATAAGATTTCCGATATAAAAACACAAACACACATTTACCCTTAATTTTGATTTCTTGAACCGCCTATTTTGAATTGCAAAAACCGACTAGTTAAAAATGAGATTAGTTATTTGTATCGTAAAAATATGGTTTCAATACTTCAAGTATTAGCCAAAACACTAAAAAAAAGGCACGCATTTTGTTATGAGTTTTGCCATGCCACTCAGATAATCTGAAAGGGGGGCATTTGGTTTGTAGATGGAATTTGAAGGATTTAAGTTTGAAAGAAAAAAAGAGAAAGAAAATGAAGAGAAGAAAATCCATAAATATACATAGGTTTTAGTTTTTGGTACATTTTTTCACATATTTGGGTTAAGCTAATTGACTAAATAACAATTTTTGAAACCAAATCCATTTCTTACCTTCAATACTCATCAAACAAAACAATACATCAGGTTTGGCTAGTGGACATTTTCAAACAAATTCCATACATTATACTCAAAAACAAAACAAATAAACATACTATAAGTACTATAAGCTTAAATATTATGGCTTGGCAAGGGCTGCGCGAACGCAGGCCCCACTAACACGAATTATGACGTAGGCTCGACCACTAAGGTCGACCTTAGACCAGCACCTCTTCTTAACGTGCAATGAAGATCACCAACCTAGGCCATGGACCTTCTTGATCGCCCAAAGACCCCGTCCAGGTAAGTAAGTTCTTATTTCACATCTCAACCTTTTTTATCCAACCCGCTTCCTTTTTACATCTTTTGTTGGCTTCCATGTGGGATCAAAATTTTGAAATGGTAATTAAAATTTTGAAACAAGGAATGGGACCCATCACTCCTACAAACAACTCACACCAGTACTACCAGTATCACATGATTATAGTGTCCTGTTTGTATATGGATAGCGTCCTTCGAGCACTTGAAGAGATCTGTTCTACTTGAAGAACACGTCCTGCAAAAGTCCCCAATTGTTAGACTTTGTATTGCAAGAATAAAGTGATCAGTATATATGTTTGTTTCAAATATTAAGAGTCAACAATCATTTACATCATATTCAATAAAGTTTTATAGAGATTCAATTCTAGCTACTTGTGATGGCAACAAACTTTAATTTGTTGAGGGCACCCATGAATCCAAAGTGTACGGGAAATATCATTTAATACCCTATCAATAGTATGCATTCTCACAGATGAGAAAATGAATCCAAAGTCTATTGGGATATATCATGAATCCAAAATCTAATCCCTTACAATTTTAGCCATAGGAAATGAAAATGCAGCTCACTAAAGGCAGAAATCTAAAAAAAACACTTATACTTGTACCGGAGGGGTGCACCAAGCCTCGGCTGTAGTGTAACACCAAGGCGACACATGAGAGACCCAATAGCAAGCTACTGCGACGGTCACTCCCCCTTAAAAAATAAGATTAATATCAAGTGGACCAATGGTCCACATATCAGATATTAAACTGATAAGAACAGATACTACACTTGATCTTAGCCAAAAGGCCGAGAAAGGTATGAGTTCTTCTTTCTTGGACATCAAGTTATATGGGTGGTTTTCTAGTCCCAGGTATCCTTCATCCAGCCAATGTGGGTCATAGACTTTTTTTCATCTTTTATTGCTTCTATGTTTTCAACCCAATGGAAAAGAAGAGAAAAACCTGGGAGATGAAACTGGGACTCAAAATGATTCAAAAGGCCGAGAAAGGTATGAGTTCTTTTTTCTTGGACATCAGCCTATATGAGCTGTTTCCAGTCCCATGTATTCTTCACCCAGCCAATGTGGGTTTCTCGGCCATTCAAAACATAGGTTTCATAGACATTCTCTTTTTTTTTTTCATCTTTTATTGCTTCTACTAGTTTATTACCCGCATATTACGCGGATATTTTTAATATATATAAAATATAATAAATAAAAAGATAAAGATTTAAATATTATTTTTTAAACAAAAGTATATAAGGTGATATTATTATTTATTATGACCTATTAATTTTGTATATTTCTAAATATATATGAAGAGTAACTATTTTCTTATATATTTTTTTAAACTTTTATTATACTATCTTATGATTAATAAGTTGATAGATTATTAGATTTTGTTTGATTTGATTTGATTTGAATTTAAAGTGGATTATATTAGATTTGGATAGATTTAATTAATAAGTTAGTAGAGTATTAGATTTTGTTTGATTTGATTTGAATTTAAAAGTGGATTATATTAGATTTGGATAGATTTGATTTAAATTTCTTTATTCTTTTTAAAATCTATAACTGCCACGTGTCGATTCATAGTGACGACACGTGGCTTCACCAGAAATGAGTATAGTTACTCTTTTAGATGTGTTCAACCAATGGAAATGAAGAGAAAAACTTGGGAGATGAAACTGGAACTCAAAATGATTCAAGATTTTCATCTTCATTCACCACCCTTCAACCTCAATTGTGGATTCAAATGATACGGAATCAGAAAAAGCTATTATCTACGACCCGTTTTGCTCCACTAAAACATTAGAAATAAAGAGACTATATTAGCATTGACTTGGAGGAGTGTTGGGACTCATCTGAAACCATCTCATTTGCAAATTGCTTTCAGCACTACAAATAGTTAATATGTATGTATATTCTTCTTCTTTCATTACATTAGCTACTTGTTCTTATGGTTTATTTGACACTAGCTAGTGCTGGATATGTTCATGGATTGATTGTACTTGGATGCACTTTTTGTTCAATTCGATTGTATGCTTTGGATTCCATTTATAATCAGGTTTACATAAACTACATTATATAAAAAGTTATGTCTCATTTGTGTATAGTTAAGCTAGTATTAATTATTCTGTATATTTATTTGGGATAATCACACAAATACCAAAATTTTAAAGGGGTCGATCGGTGTCATTGAAAATACCCAAAGCAAAAGCAAATGCAAATTTAGCTATGTTTTCGTGATGATCAATTTTTTATGTGATGTACTTTTAATCTTATTTTACTTGGTTACGTATCTTTTTTTATTTGACTTGAAAAGATATTATCATGAAATTTTCGAATATACTACGTGCTAAAGTAGTTTTTATCATGAAAACCAAATAAAAAGCGTCTAAAAAGCACAAACCACGAAAATTATTGAATCATAAAAACTTTATCACTAAATGAATGGCTAAATTTGTATTTGCTTTTTTTTTGTTGTTTTCAATGACATCAAACGAAAAATTAAGTATTTTTATACTTATCACTATTTATAATTTTTCATTCACAAAGTTACCAACAGATCATTTAATCTTTGCTAATTCTCCACCTTTGAATTACAACGAATGCTACATGTCGTTGAAGCCTTGGCAACAAGAAACAATCCGTTGGTAAAGAATATGACACTCCTAAATCTTGAGATGAATATGATTTTAAAGTATATATAATGTTTGGGTTCGTTTGTTTTTACCTCTAATCACTTTTTTGCCTCTAACGTCTGATTCGGTCAGACAAAAGAGGTAAAAACATGTTTGTTTTTCTTTTTCCAATCAGACCTCTAAAGTCTGAACGTCATCTTTTTGAAACAGATTTGTGAAAGGATCTGTTATCTTTTCTCTAATCTCTAAAACTCATCAAAACCCCTATTTGATAAATTATATGTAATAAGACATTTTATTAAATTAAAAAAACAAACAATCTTATGTAAACAGATTTTAGATCTTTTTTAACATCTTATCAAACAGATGGTAAAAAGTGTTTAGACGTCTAAACTCTTAAAAAAACAAACGGAGCCTTTGTCATTGACTATGGAACGCCTTTGCCAAAAAAAAAAAAAAAAAAAAACTTATGTTGGTGACCCTATACACCATATCTAAAAGGAAGTTTGGTTCGTTGGATTTTTTATGAAGGAATTAAAATTTGTCGACGAATTAAAAAAAATAGCTAGTAAAATTGAATTCCTTTAGCCTCTCATCCCTATGGATTCGATCAAGTGAACCAAACAACCCCTTATCACAAAATTTACAATACTAATAATCCAAGTCTCTAATCCCTATTTTCAATTTTTGAAATAGTTATTCGGTTTTTTATTTAACTTGAATTTTCAAAATGATAGATTAGAATTATAAAACCCAAATAACAATTAAATTAATATATTCGACATATATTAAATTAAAAATTAATATCTATTATTCAACACAATTATAGATCGGGTCGCAACCTATTGTACCGATAGTAAGGGAGAGGGGAGTACACAAGCCGCGTATGGGCGGCCTTTGCCACCTCGGCAACACGCCGGCGGCTACACCATCCCCAGCATGCGGCCCCGCCGAAAACCGGCCCGCTCCGGCCTTCCAACCCCGCGCGACCTTTCTTGCTCTTCTTCTTCTTTTTTTTTTTTACTTAACCCCACACACATTTTATATATATATATATATATATATATATATTTAATTCTCTATAACTATTACATTCAATACATTTATTTACACACTATTTTTACAACTACAACATATCTCTTCGTAATTTTTAGATATTTAGTTTCGTAAGTTTTTTAGTTTTGTAATTTTTTTTAATTTTGTTTCGTAAGTTTTTAGTTTTTAGTTTCGTAATTTTGTTATGTAAGTTTTTAAATATTTATGAAATTAATTATTTTAGTTTTAATTGTTTTGTTAATTAAAATGAATATATTTAAAAAAATTAAGAAAGATGGAAAGGTTAAGAAAGGTGGGTATTTCCTAGTTAGAAAGGTGGGGAAAGGTGGAGAGAGAAAAGTTGATGTGGCGCTGACGTGTACAGAAAGGTGGGTTTGGGAAAGGTGGATACTACCCACACTCTAAGGGCACCACAGGAGGGGGCATCTTCCTTTCCGACCCAATGTAAGCATTTAGCGATTTCAATTGTGTCGGAGCCCTAAAAATTCATGCCACTAGCTAAGGGGTGGCAATTTTGGCTCATTCAAGCAAGCGGGTTCACGACCAAAAGTTATAAATTTTATATAATTCAGAAATTTTTTTCAATGAACAATTGGTTTATCACACCGTTTTATAAATATTCGTTTTTAAAAAAAAATTATGTTCTATCTTTTTTTTTACTACGGATCACTTTAAACGTTCGGCAAGTTTGGCCGGTTGGGTCAGATTTGTGACCCCTAGCACTAGATGATGATCATGTAGTACGCTTTGGAATTTGCAAAATGGGTAAGTTAATAAATTGGGTTGATTATTTGTATGGGTCAATTCCTTGGGGTCCAATACAAAAAATTTCATGAGCTTTCTATTCAAATAGAATAGTTATGTGCACTTCTTTGCACATCAACTTCAACTAACTTAAATTTGTAGCTTTATTCTTTAACAAAGTAGGACACATTTGGTGGTTCATTTTTTCACTATTGTCATGATTTTTTATGAATGCTATTGAAGCCTTTTATGTTAACCTCGAAATATCGTTCAAGAAAGACAAGCTAAAAAGATTGTTTAGCCATTAAAAGTGGTGAAAAACATGGAAGCCATCATGGTTGAGTGACTTGAATCAAGAACAATGTTCCCAACGTCACTGAATGGATGTTAACGATGCTTTGATAAATTTAATTGTTCGGTTTTAAATAATATTAACTTGGTTGAATATATTGCCAAAGATGCGTTACGATCAGAATAAACAATGGATCAAGACATTTTGATTGGGGATAATTACTAAAATAGTCCAATCTCACACATTTATTCACTTTTTAGCCACTTTATATACATTTTACCAAAATAGCCACACTTTACGTAACCACATTTACGTGATAGCCACAATTTACGTGATTTGTACTTTTTTTCATTTTTTAATGCATTACGTTACAAAAGGTGTCTGGTCACGTAAATTGTTGTACTTTACGTGACCATTTTTGCTCCTTCCCCATGAATGTTTGGTGGGATGTCTTGTCACACTTTACGTGACCAAGTACAACAATTTACGTGACCAAACACCTTTTGTAACGTAATGCATTAAAAAAATGAAAAAAAGTACAAATCACGTAAATTGTGGCTATTTTGATAAAATGTATATAAAATGGTTAAAAAGTGAATAAAGGTGCGAGATTTGGCTATTTTAGTAATTATCCCTTTTGATTGTGATGTATTTAGTTAGGATGGCAATAAGGCGATTTTGGTCCAAGAATTGGTTCTTTTACTAATCTTGTTTTAAAAAACCAATCACCATCCTCTCAATTAAAAAGATCGATTTTGCGGGATAATTGTAGGGTTCAGAAATTACCAGCATGCTGGAAATCTGAAATTGAAGTTACCTTCAAAGTTCGAACTTCTCAAAGTTTAAGGTTATGTCCCTCGATAAACACAGGGACCATTTTCACATTTTGAAGTAAACACAGGGACCATAATTGTATTTTGTACTAAAAGTCTAAAATGAAACGGAAACAAAGAACCACCTTTCATCGTTTCGATTTCTGCAAATCCCCCCGTTTTTTACTCGCCGCCGCCCTTCTTCCATTAATTTTCACCACGCGCCACCACCATTCCAACGTCAACCACCACCGACCACCGTCACATTAATCTCTATGTTAACAAAATGAAGGTTTCATATATGAAAATCCATAATATAACAGAAACAACTATTTTGAAATTATGGAAGATTAACCATCAACAAGCAAACTCTTTTGTTAACTAAACTCTTCAAAATGATCACAAATTATGGTTTTTACAGACCCTACCCATAACCCATTAACTCCCTCTACACACATACACCAATTCTCACTTCTTTGCCTTCCTCTTTCCTGCTGCTTTCTTGGGTGTTGTTGCTTTTGCCTTCACGATCTTCGCCGCCGCCTTCTTTGCCGCCGGTTTAGGAACTGATGGTGTTATCCTCGGCGTCGATTTTCTTGTAGCTCTTGTTGCATTCACCGGTTTCGATGCCGCAGGCGCTTTCTTTCCCGGCGATGTCCTTGTTGATGTCCTAGCTACCTTCGCCGCCGGCTTTACAGGAGCCTTTGGTTTCGCTTTTGCTTTCACAGCTGGCTTTGGCTTAGCCAAAGCTTTTGGAGTGGCTGCCTTCGCTTTTGCAACCGGTTTCGGCTTAGCAGCTGGCTTTGGCTTTGCTACAGGTTTAGCTTTTGGAACGGTTTTAGATTTGGTAGCTGGCTTAGGCTTCGCGGCGGATTTTGTTTTGGCCGGAGCTTTCTTCGCTGCTGGTTTAGGTTTTGCGGTGGCCTTAGGTTTAGCAACAGGTTTTTTCTTCGCCGGAGCAACTTTAGTCGCCGGCAGCTTGTAAGATGCCTTGACCTTAACAAGCTTACCATCGGCAACAAGTCTCTTCAATTGAACCAACAAAACCTTCTTAAATTTGTCCGGAAGGCTTTTTTGTTTCTCTTCGATAAACTTCGCGATTGCGTACTGACTGGAACCGCTTTTTTCCTTCAACGTAACAATGGCGTCCTTGATCATCTAATTATACAATCAATTAAGATCAGAAAACAACAATTTGATCGATAAATTCAAATCTCGATTACAAAATAACACAATTATTACCAAAAAAAAACACGAAATCACCGTCAATTTCATACCTCGAAGTAAGGAGGATGCAGGGCGGGAATCGTCGGTTTTCTCTTCGTCGATGTTTTCTTCGCTTTCTTCGGTTTTCCTTCAGCTGCTTCGACTGCAATTTCTTCCTCTACTACAACCGCTACAGCTTCTCCGGCCGCCGGTGCGTCAACCTCCAACACCACAACTGGTTCTTCCGTCGCCATCGGATTACGATTAGGGCTAGGGTTTTGACAATTTAGGGCTCCGACAAATGTCGATACAACTACGGGAATTGGGATCGATGGAAATGATCGAATTTTGTGTCTGTGTGATTCCGATAAATTTGTGGGGATTTAAATAATTTATTTTCGAGAAGACATATCCAAAGACTGTGATTTTATTGGTCAGTGAGGGTGCCACACGGATTGCTGACGTCTTTAGAATTTAAATAAGCGCCGTTAGATTTTCAGCTATCAACGGTGGAAAAGGGTTTAGATTAAATTGGATCAAATGCCAAGCATTTTGGTGTGTTTCTAAGCTCAATTAATTTGATCATAACTTGAGCTATACTTTATGGATTTTAAAGAAATTTTGATGGTTTTGTAGGTAATTAAGTTAGCTATCTAAAGAGTATTTTCTTGAAATTTGAAGTTGAATGGTTAGAAAGATAATTAATTTGAAAGCTATAGGGGTCAAACATTGTTTATGTTTGGAGTTAATAACGGTTGCGAGTTTTTTTACAGCAATGCATTGATATTTAGTGTGAGTTTGATATACGATTTGATGCTAAGTTAACTAAGGAATAAAGGGAAACAAGAATCATCGACATTCGATTAGATATGAGTATAGAAATATGTGTTTGAATGCAACTCAGGATGAACAAACTAATTATTTTTAAAAAACTAATGTTTATATGTTTCATCTTCCGTGTTAATAAATGATAATGCATATTTATATGCATGTCACTTTTATTAACATCATTTTGGTATTTACAAAGTTTCATATTGTTTCAAATATCCAACTTTATATCTATATTAAGTTTTTTTACATGTTAGCTTTTAATATGTTTTCTTCCTTGTTCATGAATGTTCTTCTATCTAAGTTTTCATGTCTCTTTCTTTCCTTCTAAATAAGTCCAAATAAAGTGTTAAGCAATGTACTTTTTATATTTTATTTAATTACAAATCATCTATTCACTTTGCTACTTGCATAAATAAAATGTGATTTTTCAAGTGAATACTATTTGGTGTGTAAAGATTATAGAAACCCGCAACAAAGATCTTTAGATAGGCATTGTAGCGAAAACTACATGTGTTTCTTAGCATCTTTTAATAATCTATTTATGAATTTTAGGGCCAAATGAAGATCATGGATTAGTGGATGATAAAATCTTCTAAAGTCTTTGTATTATCAATGGAGGAACTCATAAAGACAAGAGGTGTACGTTAAAGCGATCTATTAGCTCAATTTCTTTTCATCATTGTGGTTGAAGGTCTATGTGTTGCATTAAAAGAGGTGATGGTTGTTGGGATCCATCATGGTATTTATCTTTGTCATAATGGTATGGTTTTATCGCATCTCTAATATGTTGACGTTGCCATATTTTTTGGGAGGTGGTCTGTCTCCAATGCCTTAAATCTTATTTGAATTTTACGATGTCTCCATACTGCTTCGAGAGTGAAGGTAAACTTGCGTAAAACTAACTTGTTTTGGCATTGGCATTCAATCACAAAATACAAGTCAAGTTCAAAATGTTTTGTTCTATCATGAAAAACAGGGTTGGCTACAATCAAAATTGCATCCCTGTCGATACAAACAGGCAACTCAACATAAATATTTAAATCACGAAGAACCTTAAGAATCTATAGAACTTTAGAAGTAACAGAAGCCAAAGCACGATATTCAGCATCCGCTAAAGAGCAAGAAACTGTTGGCTGTTTCTTGCTCCGCCAAGAAATGAGATTACCATCAAGAAAAACTCAGAACCCGTCCAAGATTTTCTCAACATAACAGCCTTTGTCCAGTCAGCATCCACAAAAACAGACAAGACATGCTTAGCCGAACTAAAAAAAGATATGTGAATGCCACGACCAGGTTCATTTTTCAGATACTTTAATAATCGAATAACACACTTTAAATGAGATTGCCGAGGTTGATGCATAAACTGACTCAAAACATGTACAGTGTAGGTAATATCAGGCCTAGTTAGTGTAAGATAGATGAGTTTACCAACTAACTTCTGATAGGCAGTAATATTAGACAGAACCAGATCAGTAGGACTTTCATAGCTTTTGGAACTCATAAAAGCAAGGATCCAAAGGGTTTTGGACAGGTTTGCAAGCAAGCATTCCAAACTCAGAAAGAAGATCAAGACAATACTTTCGTTGAGACATACATATGTCAGTTGATAAATCAAGAATTTCAATTCCAAGAAAGTATTTTAAAAGTCCTAATTCCTTATTATTTTGAAACTTAGTACTTAGAAACAGTTTAAAATCATCAATTTCCTTTTGATCATTATCGGTTACAACAATGTCGTCTACATAAACAAGGAGAGCAACAAACAAGGAATTAACGCATTTAAAATAAAAAGAGTAATCACTCTTGCTTTAAACAATTTTCATTTTCAAGTAAAGCTGAAGTGAACTTTTCGTTCCATTTTCGAGGAGCTTGTTTAAGTCCGTAAAGAGACTTAAGCAGTTTGCACACTTTAGTCTCATCTTTATTGAAATAACCCAATGTGGGTGTCATATAAACATCCTCATCTAAATCCCCATATAAAAAGCATTATTCACATCCAGCTGATGAATACGTCAGTTTTAGTAACAGACACTCAATAGACAACGCACAGTGACCATTTTAACAACTGGAGAGAAAGTCTCATCAAAGTCAAGACCTTCTCTCTGATTGTATCCTTTTGCAACTAATTTGGCCTTATATCGATCAATCTCACCAGAAGCTTTGTATTTAATTTTATAAATCCATTTGCACCCTATAGCTTTTCTATCTGAGGGTAAATCAACAAGGTCCCAAGTGTGATTTCGATGTAGGGCCTCCATTTCTAAGTTCATAGCGTCTATCCAGTGTTGGTGTTTTGTTGCCTCCCAATATGTGTTATGTGTTTGGCTCCTCAGATTTATTTAAGTTGGAGATAAAACAAAAATTAGAAACAGACAATCTGGAATAATTGACCACTTTTTCGAGACCAAATTTTACTTTAATATTTACCACAAAATCATTATATTTAGCAGGAAAATTACTTTGCCTAGTAGACTTTTTGACACAAGGAGATTGAGCAAAAAGTTGGGTCATGGTATGATCTACATTATTGCCCTCAGAAGTTCTCTCATTATCGGTTAGAGTTGCATTAGACTTAAGCACTTCGTGTTCATGAATGGAAGATTTTTGAGACTGATTGCCATCACAAATACATGATGTTGCATAGTAGTCTTCGAAAAAATCCTCCCATTCATTTCTACCGTAATTACTATGGTCCATACCATTTCTAATTTATTTTTTGGTTCTCATCATTGGGCTCTTAAGCATAACCAGACTCGTTTTTGTCAAAGAAATTTTGACAATTTTGATCAATCAAAGTGTGTTGATGTTGATTAGTTGGTTTAAAGGAAAACACAGTTTCATAGAACTTAACATCACGTGAAAAAAGAAAATTACGACTTCCAATGCTATAAAGCTTGTAGACCTTTTCTTCATTAGAAAAACCAACAATGACACTTTTCATATCTTGGTGAGAATTTATCACTCACATTTAGAATTTTGGCAAAGCACAAACACCCAAATGTCTTAATATGAGAGAGACTTGGTCTGGTCTTATAAACCAACTCATAGGGACTTTTTCCTTTTAAAACATATGTAGGAAGCCTGTTAATCAAATAAGCAGTTAGAATACATTCAGACCATAGATACAAAGGTAAATTTCCTTGAAATAATAAGGTTCTTGCTACATTTAAGAGGTGTCGATGTTTTCGTTCAGCAAGACCATTTTGTTGTGGTGTAATGGAGCAAGATGTTTGATGAACAATTCCATGTTGTTGAATAAAATCAGTCATATTTTTATTAACAAATTCAAAACCATTGTCATTTCGAAAGCTTTTGATATGTTTGTTAAACTGGGTTTTTAAAAGATTTTAGAAATTAACAATATTATCAAACACTTGCTCATTGGACTTAAGCAAAAAAGTCCAAATAGTCCTAGAGAAGTCATCAACAATGGTAAGAAAGTATTTGTAACCGTCCTTACTAGCAACTCTATAAGGACCCCATACATCAAGATGAATTAATTCACCTAAGTGAGTAGTTTTATGTTCACTTAAGGGAAACGGTTCTCTAACTTGTTTGGCCAAATGGCAAATTTCACACGGTTTAGTGATTTTGTTATTTTCAAGTTTTAAAGAATTTTTCAAAACAATCAAGACTTGATCAAAGGGATGACCAAGTCGTTCATGCCATAATAGGGTAGACTCATGACTGGTAGGAGCATGTAAAAAGGCATGTTCATTACCTTGATCGTTAAGGAAAAAATTGTATAATCCATGATGTTGTTTACCAGTCGCCAGAGTCACATTGTTTTTCAAATCCTGAATATAACAATGACTTTCATCAAATCCAACAAACAACTGGTTATCCTTGACAAGGTGATAAACATATAGCAAATTAACGGTGTATTCAGGGCCACTAATACATTGTATAAAGTGACTTTTTCAGTTAGCCGCAAGTCACCAATTTTGGTGACCTTAGCAGCAGTCTCATTTGGGTATGTAACTCTGATATTTAAATTTGTAACATCAACTATGTCAAACATATATTTATCAGAGCCAGTCATGTGATGATTTGCTCTAGAGTCAATAAGCCTGCAGTGAGTGGTAATTTGGAAATTTAAAATTGAACCAGATACAATAAAGGGGTTAGAAGTATTCAAATTACCACTCATATTGGAATGTGACGTAGTGGGCTTTGGTGTGTCTTCAAGAAAGTTCATCAACTTTGACTGTTGATCTTTTGTTAAGGACACGTTAGATAGTTCACTTGTACTGGATGGAGCTGTTGTTAGATTTCTTTTTCCAGGAAGTGGGATACCCAACGATTTCAAAACATTTTTCAACAGAATGGTTAGTTCTTCTACATTTGGTGCATTTCAAATTATTTTTAGCTTTTGAACGGTACCCTATGATTTCAAAGCATCTTTCAATTGTGTGCCCACTTCTTTGGCATTTTTTGCATTTTAACTTGGGGTTAGCAACGATTCTTGGGGGAGGAGAAGATTTAGAGAAAAAAATAGCTGATTGACCACTAGTTGTGGACAACCGATGTGACTAATCTCTTGAAATAATAAAAAAAAAAAAGCAGTTTTAACGCTTGGTAGGAGGTCTTTAGTTAAATTGTTGTTTCTAATAGATTGATAAGCATTGTCAAGACCCATAAAAAATTACATGAGTTTTAAAAAATTTGAATGTTTTTGAAAATCTTTTGATGCGTCACATGTGAATTGAGGAAGCTTTACCATAATGTCATACTCTCTCCATAAAGAATTTAGTTTGTGATAATAATCAGAAACAGGAGTGCCATTTTGAGTAAGAGAGTTAATCTGATGGTGCAAGTTGAACATGACAGAGCCATCGACTTTGTCGTATGTCTCTTTCAGTTCAGCCCACATATCAGTAGCATTTTTAGAGTATATTTGACCATTATATAAATCATCACACATAGTTCCCAAAATCCAAGAAATGACAACAGCATTACAACGATCTCATTGTTTTCCTAAAGTTTCATTTGCCAAAGGTCGTTCAAAAGAGTCATCAATAAAACAGTTTTATTTTTGGTTTGAAGGGCTAATTCCATAGCAATAGCCCATGATTTATAATCTTCAGTACCCTTAAGTTTAAGGTTGATGAGAGGCATGTTACTAATATCACTTGCATGCAAATATAGAGGATCACCAAAACCGAGTTTACTAATCAGGGTCTCTTTGTTATCACCCATTTTAAAAATATTTAATAATCCAAAATCAGCACACATAAGCCACACCAAAACGAGATACAGAGACCACACTTTTACCAAAAAAAAAAAAACAGAAACAAATAACCAGATACGCAAACAAATATCAAGGCAAAATAGAAGTCACGGAAAGAGAAAGAGCTCGTACTAATTCTCTACACAACCACACAGATAGAAGGAAAGAAAACACGAAGACAAAACAGAGCCTCGTCTATAGGCCAAGTATGTTCTCAGGGGCAGTTGATTCTCGATTCCACGGAAACTCCCAATAACAGGAACTTGCTACAACACGAGAAGGTTAGAAATCCTTACAGTGTAATCCACCAAGTCGATGATATGAAAAGAAATCAAACCAGATGAATACCACAGCGGAAATGAACCAGAGCTAACGATGGGTTTTTTAGAACAAACCCCACTCAACAACAACGAGAACCGGTCGCAACACCAAACCTACCCTAGGTCGCAGAAAACCCTAATCGTCTTTTCGCATACCATGTTGTAAAGACGAACAAAAACCAGATAACACGATTTAAAATAAAACTCCTTTTATTTAACAACCCTAAACCACAATCGGCATCAAGCCACCCTATTACTTACAAAGGAAAATCTCACTACATAACACTCTGAGACTTCATCGACAGATGAAGCTCACCCTCAACAAAATACAGATCAAACCAAAAACCAACAGTGAGACTTTTTTACAACCACAAAACTCAAGAACGAGCACTAGAGAATAATACGAATTTATCAACTGATCTAACTCTATGCAAACCACTCACCTTAATAGAGGGAGCAGAACAAACAACCAAGAAGCTAACCGACTAACAACTAGAGCCGTTGAAAATAACGAAGAGTCGGAGAAGATGAAGCGGCGAAGGCAGAGAGTAGATGAAGAGGCTAAAGGCAGAAAACAAACCTGGGAAATAGGGCAGCAGGCTAGGGATGGCAAAAAAAAACCGAACCCGACGGGGAAAACCGATCTAAACGGGGCGGGTTTCCCCGAACCCGATTAAGTTAAACGGGGGATGGGGCGGGTATGGTATTGATAATACCCCCCCCCCCCGGTATATCTGATTACATAACCCGTTTAAATCTCCAATTACTTTTAATAGCAATATGTTATTTATATTGAATATATATTATATATAAAAGATGATATTTTTATCTATTTATATATTATACATAAAAACTATTATGTATAACTTAAAAAAACTTATTTATTTACATATGATTTATTGAAATAATGTTTTTTTCGTTATCATTTGATAGAAATACAAATTTAATTTAATATTAGTATTGTAATTTTAACATACATGAACATTTTAAGCTTAAATTATGAACCATGTGATTAAATTTCATATCATTGATCTATAAATCGGTTACTCGATTCCCCGCGGGTTCCCCGTGTATCCGATGGGGATCCCCGTTTAATACTCGCGGTTTCTTTAAACGGGGACGGCATTTCCATTCCCCGCCCCGTTGCCATCCCTAGCAGCAGCAAAGCATTGATATTATTCTGAGGCTGTGACCTGGATCACCACACTTAACTTGAGCCCAACTCCACGCAGCCCAAAGCAAGCCCAATGCTGCAATCTCCAAGCCCAAGTCTTTTTAACAATTAACATGTTGGATATCAGTGACTTCATCTAAATGAGTTACATTTCATAATAGATCATTCATTTACAGGTTCTTTGAAACTATTAATCTCATCCTCCCCCTCATTATTATTGCAACAGAGTAGTGATATAATTATTATTATATTGAAAATTTTTTACAGTTTGAACATAATTTATTGATGTAAATTCATAGTTTCATATTATGTAAATTCAACTTTATATAGATTTATAGAAATGTAATTGTCCTAATTTCAAGCTTTTTGTCCTATTTTTCTTCATTTTTTATTTTTATTTTTCTGCATTTGTCTCCCTTTTTATTCCATTTGTTTTTTTTGTCATACATACATGATTTCAGATGCGTCTTTTAAGACGTGCAGGAGGCTTGATCTTACAAGGCCTCCAATTTCTATCGCCCTCACAGTAAAAAAAAAAAAAGAAAAGATAACCCATAAACTTTTTTGCATTCGACGTTTTCACGTCATGTGTAGGTCATTACAATGGAATTCAAGTCAAATATTATTAGATTTGTATTATTCATTTAAATCTCTCATTAATATTAGTTTTTGTTATTCATGACCTACAATTTACCTGTTAAATTCAGTCTCAAAATGATCAATTTAGTATTTGAAATTTTTTTAAGGACTAGTGCATATTCTATTATTACATGCATAGAGCCTCCGAAATCAATTGGATGGTCCTGCATGGTTTAATAAAAAAAACATGCATTGTTGAACTTATGTTTCTACACCTTTGGGCACGCTAGGTTGGTTTGCAGATTTTCACATGTAAATCAAAGAGTTCGAACTTCCATCTCATCATGAGATTCATACAAGGAGTTGCGATGTTAAGCCTCATTGTTGCCCTTCTCATTGTCATCTTTCGAAACTATCATTTCTCGACTTGTTTGCCAGTTTCCTTGCGATTGTTGCCATCGGTTGGGCATAACATGAGCATAAGTCAATTCATTGTATCTATACTAACTTCACAATCACTATCAACTCACTTATTACATAAAGCTCGAGCATTTTTGTATGCATATGATTAGTATGTATTGTCGATAATTTAATAAACATTCATGTGTGCTTGCTGATCAGTTTTAGTTACAGTGAACAATTGGCAGTCACTAGGAAAGGACTAGGGGGTCGGGATGATAAAATTTTCACCAATAGCGAATGATGTCATGGTTCTCGTTCTTTTTAGCATTCAAGTCTCGTGTTTTGTTTTACCAAACTTTCAGTGGTAGGCTAGCTTAGATCTCTGACATCCTCTCTAGGAAGCTAACGTTTAGGCATGAGGCTTATCGAATGCTACGAGACTTATTAACTTTCATTTTGCCGATCTTGTACCGATTTGATGGGACATCTTGAATGTGGATTGTTGAGTATTTCATTAAGATTTAAGGTTTACTTTGTGTATTAGATTTAGAGGATGTGTAGCGGTCTAAAACTAGACCAGATTGGACCGATGTGGTGTATCGGCTCATTTTTGGTTCATTGTGTTCCAAATTTTCTCGACTTTACAACGAAAAAAAAAAACAAAACAACCAGACCTAACCAGAGAACCACTTTTTATAAATATCATGGACTAAAAGCCAAACTTGTACATGTACAACAGTTTTGGTCTTGTTAAACTATTTCAGTATTTCTACTTGGTTTGTTTAACCATTTCAATATGCCCATTCAGGCTTTACACAAATTGTGATTTGAGAGTCTCATGTGTAACTGTGGAGCTATGACTCGTTAGGTCTCATTTGACTCACAAAATGAATTTTGGAACAACAGGAATTTAGGGAATTCAAATTATAAAAAAATGAATAAAACATAAAATATTATCAAAATACAAAGTTTAAATAATTCATAATTTCTCGCTATTTGTAACAAAATTTAGATTTCTATCATTTGACAATTTATACTCTTAGCCAAAATTAAATGTCATTTCATACATCAATCAATAAACATACCATGAATTCGTTTGTTTGCATCAAGACTCTCTTAAATAGAATTGAAATTTTAATTTCAACCTAAACTTACTTTAGATTGTTTGTAATGAAATTCTTTTTCAATTTTAAGAAGAAATGAGTAATCTGAAGTCAAATTAGGAGTCTCTTGATTTCATACTTTGAGGCCTGGGCCTAGCATAAAAACATCATCGATAGGGAACCCGAAACTCAATCACGAGGATGAAGATGGAGAACATTTTAATCATCGACCCTGATTTCATTTAATATTATAGTATGAATTAATATATTTATTTATTCACTACTCTCTCTCTCTCTCTCTCTCTCTCTCTCTCCCTCTCTCTTCATATATATATATATATATATATATATATATATATATATATATATATATATATATATATATATATATATATGGTCAGGTTCTATGGGGCACCTGTATGCATTGTGTACTTTGGGAACCTATATGCACCGTTAGATCTTGAATTTTAATGGTTCAGATCGTAGTGGCAAAAGGGTAATTAACTTGAAAATGGGTGCACGGGTGCATAACTTCTCGCGCACGGAAGGACAAAATCGGAAGATGCTTGAATTCAGAAAATATTCTATCCGAATCTAAACAAACATGATGCATCTTCATCCAATTTATTGGATTCATCTTCAAAGACAATGCATCTTCATCCAATTCAATTTCAAACATGATGCATTTCGACCATATTCATCATCGTCTTTGTTCCATCATTATGCATCACCAAAATCGTGATACATTTCGACCATATTCATCCTCGTCTTTGTTCCATCATTATGCATCACCAAAATCGTGATGCATTTCGACATTTAAACATGTTAATTTCGTGATGCATCTCTGAAATTTAAACGTGTTCATCAACGTCTTCAATGTGTTCATCATTGTCGTGATGCATTGCTGTTGTGCATCATGTTTGAAACAACCAATACCATATGCTCCAACTATTTCTTGGAAGCAATAACCACCAACATTAATAAAGAATCTTAGAATTCTTTGACTAGCCATAAGCATGATACAGAATCGTAGAATGAACTGTTTGTGAAAAAACTGATACTCAAAAACCATAATCAACAGACGCAAGCAAATTCTCGTCAACATCGATGCACAGGTATGGTGCAGAGTTGCATACCGACGGTGGACAGCGATGGTGGTGCTAGGTCTGACGGTAGTAGTAGTGGTTGTCTTGTGAAAACTGGTTGATAGAAAGAGAGATGGAGAGAGGTTAGCCATGAAAGAGAAAGGGAAAGAGAGAGAAAAGGGGATGGATTTATGGAAATGTGGTTGATCATTTTATTTAGTTTCCTAAATAAATGATAAATATTAAATTAAATCTTATAATTTAACAATATATTATTAAACATTCCCAAAATGCCCTTAATGCACCCTTTGTAAACAAGCAATGCATTTTTTGTTCCCATTTGGTTCCCGATGCATATGGTGCCCCATAGAACCTCAATCTATATATATATATATATATATATATATATATATATATATATATATATATATATATATATATATATATATATATATATATATATATTTCAATTAAGAACTTTTGTGCATCGAGGTACAAAAGTACCTATATCATCCATTAGATCAAAGAATTGTATGGATTAGATTAAATGGCAAAAGGGTAAATAATTGGACAATTTTATGCATTACAAAAAAACATGGAAGGGCATTTTGGGTATTGTGCATACATCATTAAATTTAATATTGTAACAAATAACTAAATAATAAATGTTAAAATAAATTCAATTGATCATTTCCAAATTTAACAAAAGTCACACAAATTCAAAAAGAATGACGGAGACATTGATGCATTTCATATTAATCGTTGAATTCGTGATGCATATCGATTTTATTCATACAAAATCTATACAATTCATGATGCATCACTGTTAATCATCATCTTCATATTCATCGTTTATCATCATCATTCATCATCTTCGTATTCATCGTTTATCATCATCGTTCATCTATGCATAGTGTTCATCATGGTGCATTGTTGTTAATCATCAACATCATTGTTCCAATAGATGCATCAGCGTGTTCATCATCTTCTTCGTTCATCGTGTTTCATCGTATTGTTCATCATCGGTTGCATCTCTTGTTCATCATGTTCATCGTCATCGCGGTGGCGGCGGCGACGGCGGTTGACGGGGTTCCTCGATGCATACGGTGGGGAGAGAGAGAGAGAGAAAGAGAGATACGGTGGAGATGTGGTTACAACAAAGGTGATGGTGGTGGTGGTGGTGGTGGTGTGGTGGATACGGTGGGGAGAGAGAAAGAGAAAGAGACAGAGAGAGAGAGAGAGAGAGAGAGAGAGAGAAATAAAGAAAGAGAGAGATATGAGGAGGTGGTTAATTTTTTTGAATATTTATTCCTTATTTATTTCTAACCTATTATAATTAATTTCATATATTTAATTTTACACATTCAATATTCCAGGAATACCCTTAGTGCACCCTTGTTTGATTCTTTGGTGCACAAAAGTTCCTAGAGGTGCCTCGGTGCATAAAAGTTCTCAATTGAACCTCAATATATATATATATATATATATATATATATATATATATATATATATATATATATATATATATATATATATATATATATATATATATATATATATGAGATTCAATGGAAAACCAACATGCATCAGAAAACCATGGAAAACCTCCATGCACCACCACAAATGCATCACAATTCTGGCGCGATGCATCAAATTCCCCGCGTGATGCATAAAATTGTCGTGTGATGCATCACCTCATCTAATGGCTATAAAGTGGTTCCCGGGTTTTCCGATGCATATATGTTTTCCATTGAACACACCCTTATATATATATATATATATATATATATATATATATATATATATATATATAAAAGTTGTTTAATTATTTTAAGTTGTTTAAGATGTTTAATTATTATAAGTTGTTTTTAAAAATCCTTTAAATGACATATTATTTTTTAACTGATATAAATTGTTATTAGTTAAATAATTATCAAAGTCACGTGTTCGGAATTAATTATTTAATCCCAAGAAAGTTTTAAATTTCTAACACAACTCTACCAAAACTAAGTTAGGGCAAATGACCAATAAGAGTAACAAGTTTTGACATTTTTATCATTAATAGTAATATTATTTATTTTTTTATCATTTATAGTAACAACTTTTTGTTTATCTATCAATAATAATAATGGGTGACCTGCAAACTGTTTAGCAGGTCACCAACTTTTCAGTTTTTCAAAAATAGTAACATCTTTTCAGATTTTTATCAATAACAGTAACATATCAAATTAAACCAAACTTTTTTTATTTTTTACGTTTTTCTAAGATTTCATAAATACCAAAATAAACTAAATTTATGTTTCAGTTTATTTAATTACATTACTACTATCTTTAGTTATTATTTTTTTAAACTAAGTTTAGCTTTTCCCAATAAAATGATATGAACTACTTTGATTTTTTAGTTTTTTTTTATCTAAATTAGTTATAGTTTTTTATATATTGGTTGCAATATTTTTCAAGCAGAAAAACTATAAACCACAATTATTCATAATTTTTTGTGTTATTAAAAATTGTAACACCCTGTATTTGAGAAATATTACGTGGATTTAATTTATAGGTTGATTGAATTATTAATATTGTGTTGGGGCAATGGTATGACGATTAGTAAAAAGAACACGTGTCGGGGTCGAGTATACATGTCACCGGGTTATAATTCTAGCGGATTATTAATAAGTATGAGACCACAGAATTAAATGGGAATATTGATATTAATTATGAAATATTGATAACTGGGTCGGGTATCGGTGTCGAACCTGCGTTATAAATGATATGTTTATATGTAAACACGTTTATCTCTTTGCTTCCTTTTCTAACATTCCAAAAACAATTGATAAGTTGAATAGTTTGTAATCAATTTCGTTTAAAATTTACTAAAAAGCTGATCAATTTGTAATACTATTGCTTCAATGAATGGAAAAATAATGACTCATTGTGGTTTATAGTTTTATGAATGACAAATATTGAGACTCATTTTGATTTTTAAATAAAAAAACTATGACCCATTTAGATTGGAAAAAACTAAAAAAATATAAAACGATTTGTATTATTTTATTCGGAAAAAGTAAGAAAAGAATGGTTCGTAGTTTTTTAGTTGGAAAAAAGTGAAAATTATAATGATTTATAGTATTTTTTTCATTCATATTATATATAATTGTGAATAAATAATTGAACATTATCAATCCGTAAATATTTCGGAATACAAATTTGGTTTATATTGGTGTTTATGAAATATTAGAAAACTTAATAATATAAAAAAATTATGTTTTAATTTTATATGTTACTATTATTGATAAAAATCTGAAAAGATGTTACTATGTTTGATAAGTGAAAAGTTGGTGACCTGCTAAACATGTTTGCAGGTCACTCATTACTATTATTGATAGAAAAACAAAAAGTTGTTACTATAAATGATTAAAAATAAATAATGTTACTATTAATGATAAAAATGTCAAAATTTGTTACTATTTTTGGTCATTTGCTGTAACATCCCGGATTTTAGTCTGATACGTGGATTTAATTTATTGGCTCTTTATTTTAATAATTATTGCGTGTTCCAATTAAATCCCGTTTCGTGGATTTAACGTGTCGAGACCGAGTGATACGTGTCTCCGAGCTAATAAATAGTGGATTATTATAATCATTGAGATCGTGGAATTAATTGGGTCCTAATGATATTAATATTGAAAAAGTGATATCGGGTTCGGATTTAATGGGTTCGGGACCGGATGAAAATAGAGACGTATATAGATGTTGAGCTCCCTTATCTTCTTCTCCCTTATCCATTCATAAGAAATAACCCTAAAAGGTGTGTGTGTGTGTGTTGTGTGGAGCTCCAGCAGGGAATTAAAGCTGAAATCAAGAGTTGGGTGTTGTCTATTGCTTCATCTTCTTCCTTCCCTTGTGTTCTTGAGTTTGTAAAGGTAAGAATTTGTGAATTTGAATAGCTAAACCTTGAGATATGTATATGTTATGTGGAGGAGTTTGATTCTGAGGTTTAGGGGTTTGTGTATATGAGTTATGTGTGAATTCTTGTTGCTGAAATCGGTTTAGGGGCTTGAGATACCCCTGGTTTAGCCATGGAAATCGAAGAGCAAGGATGAATGCAGGCGCATGGTCGCGGCGCGACGCGCAGGGGAGCAGGGGCGCGGCGCGGGATGCAGGGGACGCGGCGCGAGCCGCAGCCTGCAGAAGAAAGTTGGTTTGGTCATTATAGGGGAGTTTTAGGTCGTTGTTAGTTCGAATTCCTTCGGGACAGTGTCGGAACGAGTGATATAGGTTTTGGGGTTTCGGTGAGAGTCTCGTGCAGGGTTTCAGGAATCGGTTAATTGTTTCGGAGTGTGTTTCGAGTTTAATTTGATTGTGATAAAGGTGTTTGGATTGAATTGTTCGGTTATTGAGCTTGTGTTAATATGTGGGATCCGTGGTGTTTACAGGTTCTAGTCAATCGCGAGCCGAGCCGCATTAGAGTTTCGGGTTTCAATCGAGTTTCGGGTAATCGGTGAGTACTCGAGTTCTTTTCAAACGCACGTGCATTCTTTCGAGTCATCTACGTGATTGTTATATATATGTGTATGAGACTGTGATAGCGCGCAGGTATGAGTTTCTCTACCCTATACGTGTTATACGTGTTTGAGTTGCAGGTGTCCGCGATATGTGATCGCGCAGGCTGACTGTCCCTAACCAGTCACGAGGTATGAGACTGTATATATACAGCAGTGTTTATTGCCAGGTCGCTCCTGTGCCTATTGTGAGCTAACCGCTGCTGTGTGCGACCTGTTAGCTGGGGAAAGGCGTCCCCTTTTGAGCAGAGATATGTGCATGCATCGAGCCGTGTTTTGTGCATTGAGATATCTGTGTTGTGCATGTCATATGTGTTATGTGCAGAGTCTAACCCTCGCGTACTCACGAGCTGTCCAGCTTATGTTTTCGAGTCTTCCGTGTCTCAGGCAGCCATACTGTGGGATCGCAGTCACAGTCGCAGCAGCCGAAGTAGAGATCGGGGCAGTTTAGAGTTGTGTATGCTGACTGTATTTTGATGCTAGACTTTAGAGCTGTTATCTGTATTTTGTATTTGATCAGCACCGTGTTAGTTATCAGTAGCTAATGGCTATCAGTTATTCAGTTGTGTATGTATCTGTATCAGCATGTGGCATGAGACGTGTTAACTTTGTATTAAAGTTTTAATTAATAGTGTTTTCCGCTAATCCTGTGACACGTGTACCTTGAGATGATTGCGATATTGCCACTTATGATTATTAGTTGACGTGGCATTTGTGTGAAAATTGTGGGTGTTACATTTGCCCAACTAAGTTACTATTTTGTAATATTTACCTTTTGTGATATAACTGAAAAATAAAATATTTAGTTAATTGAAACGTTATATTACTGAATAAAAAACAATAAATTTTTTTAAAACATTTAATGGTATACTAATTTATAATATTTGAATAAAAGTATAATATTATATTTAATAATATTAAGATTAAGCTATTTAACCAAACATTATAAAAATAACCAAAAATCAAAAATCGTAAAAAAGATAAGTATCAATAAAATGCTTGTCCAAGGTTGTCAATATCAAGATTTTACCTAGGATCGTTTTCATTTTTGCAAGATCGGGATTGTAGGATCGGATCGGGATCGTAAGATCCTACCACAAAATCAATACTTTTTAATTTTTTTTCTAGGTACTATAATTTGTGATTTTATATTATAAATTAATTACATAACACTTCAAAAAGATATTTATACAATAAATATGGAAACAATGTACATTCATGTTTAAAATATTTATGGTAATTTAGAAAAAGTCAACAAATCATACATCCTATAATTTGATTAATTGTCCTAATGGATAAAATGATTGTATCTAGACCAATGGTTGGATCGAATCAGTAAACGATCTCATGGGAACCCGGTTAATAGAGTCCGAACCGAGTAAAAAGTAGGATCAGATTGGTGACCCATCCTGCAAACGATCCTACAATCTTACGTCCGATCTTGTTATAAAACGATTATACACCGATCTTGCTCGAAATCACTTGGTAGAATCGTAAGATCGAACGATCCTACGACCTTACTTGCGATCTTAACAACCATGCGCTTGTCTAATGTTACTTTTAAAACTATATTGTTGTTTGTAGTAGGAGTCAAACCCTTGAACTTAGGGTCACCTTACACCACTAACATTTTGAACAACTAATATTAAAAGTTGACTTAATTTGAATGATTTGAGACTATGAAATGTCATATATTTTTGTCTATGACCCGTCACTATTATATTTATATAATATTATCTTTAATTATGGACTCACATGAATACAAAAACAAAAATGTGCTTCTCATGTCCAATCATTTCTCCATGGATTATCTCTTCATCATTGTGCCACTGCTACTACTATTCGTAGCTTCATTTCTCTCCGCCACCATCTTCCGCCGCAAATCCTCCGATCTACCACCGTCGCTCTTCCCTACACTTCCCATTCTCGGCCACCTCTACTTATTAAAGAAGCCCCTCCACAGAACCTTTGCTGCAATCTCCGCCAAACACGGCCCCATCCTCCTCATTCGCTTCGGATCCCGCCGCGTCCTCCTAGTCTCCTCCCCTTCCGCCGCCGAAGAATGTTTCACAAAAAACGACATAACATTTGCCAACCGACCTCGCTTGCTCGCCGGCAAGATTCTCGGCTCCAATTACACGACCATAGGTTGGGCACCATATGGCGACCACTGGCGTAACCTTCGCAAGTTATCAACCATCGAGATCTTCTCCTCTCACCGCTTAAATGACTTATACGACGTACGTGCCGATGAAGGAAGACTCCTGGTACGTAAGCTGATCTCGGAGTACTCTTCGTCTCCGGTGAACTTAAAGTCGGTATTCCACGACTTGACGTTGAACGTGATGATGAGAATGATCTCCGGGAAGAGGTATTTCGGCGGCGAAAAGTTGGAGGATGATGGGAAGAGGTTTCAGGAGATACTGAAGGAGACATTTGAGTTGGTTGGTGCTTCGAATTTAGGAGATCATTTACCGATTTTGAGTTGGTTCGGAGTGGATGGATTGGAGAAGAAATTGATTGAATTGCAGAAGAAGAGGAATGAATTCTTTCAAGGGTTGATCGAGCAACATCGAAAAGTGGAGAATGATGATGATAAGAAGAAGAAGAAGAAGAAGAAGACTATGATTGAAGTGTTACTGGAGCTTCAAGAAACTGATCCTGAGTATTATACTGATGAACTCATTAGAAGCTTGATGCTGGTAACATCATATCCTTCCTCAACATTTTATACAAAAATTTTTTTTGAATTCATTTCTTTTAACTATATATATATATATATATATATATATATATATATATATATATATATATATATATATATATATATATATATTGGTTCAAGATCTAGGGAAAACCATCTTTGACTGGAAAACTGTTAAATGCACATGTTCATTACGGTAAAATGTTAAATTTAATGTACAACTACAATATACATATGTTCAAATGTGCATTATTATTGACTAGTTCACATAATTTACATGTTTATTAGGATAAAATGTTTCATTTCATGCAAAATAACAATATGCACATGTTCAAATGTGCAATATGCACGAACATGTGTATATTACGCATTTTTGCATGAAATTAAATATTTTGTCTTAACGAACATGTAGATGATATGAATTAGTTAATCATAATGCAATTTTGAACATATGTATATTATAATTTTACATGAAATTTAACATTTTTTTATAATGAACATGTGCATTTGATATGGTTTTCCAGTTTTCCAGTCTAATATAGTTTTCCATGGATCTTGACCCTATATATATATATATATATATATATATATATATATATATATATATATATATATATATATATATATATATATATATATATATATATATATATATATATATATATATATATACATATATATATACACACATATATATTATTTGTACCCGAGTTTTTATCATAGCTATTCTAGTTAAACCATGTAGCGGGATATGGGTCAACCGCTCCCAAACCAGATGGTCTTAGGGGATTAGGCATGAATAGTACCCCATAGGACTTAATTTCCCGAACCAACTAGGCTACCCTCAAATCTTTTGAGGCTAAAAACATGATTAAGCTCTCCCCCTTATTGCATGAGTTTTCCAAAATCTTTAGACACATTATTTCCATTTAAGCACAAATATATCTTAACTTACTTGAACTCAACTTACATTAAAATGTTAATTATTAACTCGACTATTAACACAAATCTAGAATTTCTTACTAACACTAACTAATTATGTTTACATTATTCGATGTGTGACATCCGCTCGTCGTAAAGCGTTCAAAAATAATTTATAAAAAAACCAATCACCTTAAATTATAGCTAGGGTAAGTGGGATCGTCTCCTCAGGAAGCATGTGGTTATCAATATTCTTCTACGATAGTTATTAACTAATTAATAAAAACTAATTACTAAACTAATTGAAGGAAGGAAGCGATTGAGATTAACTTTGGAAAATTAATTATAGCTTTGTGACAAAAACTTAAAGAACGGAGTAAGAACGCCAACGACTTCGGATTTAGGGTTTGGGTGGAATTATGGATTATCGACCTAGGGTTGCTAATAACTTAATTATTTATTATTCCATTTAATTATCTTTGTAACCTAACCACATAGACATAGTTATGACAATCGCATCTATCGCAATCTGTATACTGGGCACGAATCGTGTCATGTTCACAGACCGTCTAAACTCCTAATCTAATGAGCTCGGCACGGACTGTAGCACGGCTACAACGCGTCTTACGATAAAGATATAAAAAGAAGCGAACGGAACAATATCTTTAAATAATAATCACACAGAAAACTAATAAAACATATCGTTCATTACAATGATTAAACTAACAAAAACAACATAAACACTTAGCTAATAAACAAACCCTTGAACAATAATGATATGATCATCAACTAACGCGTACGAAACATTGAAGTTGTCAGGAACAAGCTTCGTAGTTGATGGATTGAAGGGGAGAAGATGGAGCGTAGAAGGAACCAAACCCCAACCCTTCGTCGTTGGTTGTCGCGCAGACTACATCGTGAATCTGGGACTTTCTTCCTCTTTTCCTCTTCAGTTTCCCTTCAAAATATGTATCTCTTTTCGTATGGCAGCTTCTCATATATATAGACAACCATAAAACCCTAGAAAAAACGCTGAAAAATATTTTAATCGGTTGGGCGCAGCCGTGGGCGCATGCCTGCGCCCCGCCCTGCGCTTGGGTCAGCGATCGCGTATTTTGGAAGAAAAAATCATTCTGTTGAGCACTCGGTTGGGGAGCAGGGCTGCGGCCCCCTCTGCGTTAGGTCTGCGCTTCAATATACGCTCCTCACAAAAATAGTTCTGTTGAGCACTCGGTTGGGGAGCAGGGCTGCGCCCCCCACTGCGCTTGGCATTCTATAATGGTTCTCCGATTGCGCTCAAATTTGCCAGACTTATACTTGAGAGGATTACCTACATGCGTAATGAGTTTTATCAATAGTAGAACATTCCAAGGCACAATTTACTCATTTTAACTCCTTTTAAGCTTTAACCCTTCAATTGATAAATAACAATTAAATGTAGCATTATACCAATACTTTATAGATAAAAATATATTATTTAAACACATTAAAGTCGGTATAAAATAAGCCGATCAAACATCCCCAACTTAAACCTTGATCGTCCCGAGCAAGAAAACTTAAATCAGACTTTAATGTTCAAGATTTCATTTACCGGGCATATGATAAATCAGTGACTCTCTAATTAATTTATCAAATTAGTAACAGCCTTCATACTAAACATCCATGCATGATCATAACTAAAAACCATTTCTGTTACACTGTGTTAAAACCGCTATCAACACTTTACCTCCCAAACATTCCTCACCACAAATCACCTATTTTTGCTCAAGGTTACATGCATGCAATTTTGCCGGTTTTGACGTTTATACTGAACTCACTAATCATTTGATAATTTCTCTCTTAAATTTTTTTTAGCACACTCATGAGTTATTTTATTAAGGGTTTGAACATGACTTTTCTAACGAGTCCATGTAACGGAAAATTGGTCAACCGCTCCCAAACCAGTTGGCTGTAGGGGATTAGGTATAAAATACCCCTGAGACTTCTTTTCCGAACTCGTTAGGCCACCCCTTACAGTTTAAGCACCTACGCCTCACGGATTTACTTGCAACACTCCCCCTTATTGCTTAGGTGTATCGATGTCTTTTGAAATGTTGGTTTTGATAAAGTGTTTTATTCTTTAAAACCACACACGAGTGTAACATACTCAAATTCTTTTATTAATCTCATGCATGCACATTTGTTATGACTCTTTTTAATAATTTTTAAATTAACTTGATCATCACTAATATCACTTGGTATTAATCTATTTCCTAACTAGAATCATCATTTTAAGTTACTTGCTCAAACCAAAATAAGTTAGGGAGATAAGATCAGTGCATTATTACTTTTAGTTGATTAATCAAAACACTATTGTTCAAGGGTGAACACACAAATGTAAAATAAAAACTAAAAATTAAAAATCATGAAAAACTAAACTAATTTAAATGCAAGCACACTCGCACACTACTATTTAAAACATAACAAAAGGAACGAAGGGACCTGATCATTAAATGCAAAATCCTGGGTCAGTCGCCTTCTATCTTTCGCAATGTAATCATCCACTCATATACATTATATCTCCTTGCAAGTCAATCCTCCTCTTCAACTTTGGACATCATTGTCCCAATACCAATATAGATTAGACTGAGATTCAAGTGGATGAGTGTACGAATAATGTAAAATCATGCCTAAAAAATGAATGTATTTATTTTCATGACATAGTTAAATAAATAGCGAGATAGTCGTTTGAAGCCGCAGTTGGGGTGGAATAACATCCCCAACTTAATTATCTACCAATTCTCGTTATAATACTTAAAAGTCATGAGAATACTATTAATTAAATTGACAAATTAAAATGATGCAAGCTAATCAAATGCAATAAACTAAAATGCATATGAGCGATTCATATCATGATTTAATTAAAAGGTGAGTTAAATCATTTTAAGCATTGGTAATTGGGGTGAGAGCAAACATCCCCAACTTAATTCCCTACTGCACCTATATTTTCTTTTAAATCACACATGATATGCATTTGAGAACTATAAACTATAATACACTAAAATAACAATAATTGGAACCTTAAACTAAATAAACATAAATATACACTAAACCTCACTTTCGTAGGGATCACGATTGCACTTAGCATGTGCAACAAGCCTTTAAACCCCCCGGTAGCCCGGGTGGACGAGTTATAGTCTCGTGAGGGTTTCTATTAAACACACCCACAAAGTTCATTGGGTTGCCTCCCAAGAAGCGCTAAGTTTTACGTCTTCAGCCAGACGATACATCTTTAAGGTGGTTTGTCACCTTGTCCACATACATTACCCGGATATTTGATCGGTTTTTCCCTTCGTGCGATTCGTACTCCATAGGTACCTGAAATATCATGAAAAATAATTAGCATTGAACTAGAGCTAGTTTCAGGCATTAAACTTTTTAAATAATAATTGAAATAAGGGAGTTCGAAATATGGAGTTGTCTCCGTTGATGGTTGGAGCAGATCTTTTATAACAACTTCACTTTCGACTCTCTCTTCCTCGTTAAAGTTTAGTAATTCTAAGGACGTCTCTTGATGGATATCTTGATGCTCGAATCCTCGCTCATCATAAAAGTCATCATCCGGCTCCATGTACATCTCCCTCTCCGCTTCTTGTTTTAAAAAAAGATCGGTGATTTGCCCCCATGTGTTCACGAGATATTGGAGATGTTTGGTGTTGGCCTCCATAAATGTCATGCATTCCCTCATGGATGTCATGACATTCTCTTGATAGCACCGATTTTCATCATATAATTGCTGCTGAGATGGATAATAATCATTATAATAATACTCATCGGAATCCGGATGTCGTTCCCATGGATTGTACGAATCACGACTCGAGTAGTAAGAATCATGATTATCATAATTAGAATAATATTGATCATTATAATCCGAGTAATTATGTATGGATGGATAATAATCATAATTATATGAAGATTCCATTCCAAGAAATTAAACAAATAATAAAAACAAAAAAAAAACAACTAAATAAAAACTAAATAAATAAAATAACGAAAATAAATTAAATTAAATTATACCAAAGTAAACCTAAACAACTACCGTAAAACAAAACTAATAAGCGCACTAGCTCCCCGGCAACGGCGCCATTTTGATATCCGCTCGTCGTAAAGCGTTCAAAAATAATTTATAAAAACACCAATCACCTTAACTTATAGCTAGGGTAAGTGGGATCGTCTCCTCAGGGAGCATGTGGTTATCAGTATTATTATACGATAGTTATTGACTAATAATAAAAGCTAATTATTAAACTAATTGAAGGAATGAATTGGTTAGGTGAAACTTTGGAAATTTAGTTAAATCTTTGTTACGAAAACTTAAAGATCAAAGTAAGAACGCCAACGACTTCAGATTCAGGGTTTGGGTGGAATTATGGATTATCGACATAGGGTTGCAAATAACTTAATTATTTATTATTCCGTTTAATTATCTTTATAACCTAACCAAATAGACATAGTCATGACAATCACATCTATCGCAATCCGTATTTTGGGCACGAATCGTGTCATGTTCACAGTCCGTCTTAACTCCTAATCTAATGAGCTCGGCACGGCATGTAACACGGCTACGACGCGTCTTACGATAAAGATATAAATAGAAGCGAACGGAACAATATATTTAAATAATAATCACATAGAAAACTAAATAAATCATATCGTTCGTTACAATAATAAACTAACGGAAAACATAAACACTTAGCTAACAAACAAACCCTTGAACGATAATAGTGTGATCATCAACCACGGTGTACGAAACATTGAACTTGTCAGGAACAAGTTTCGTAGTTGTGGGATTGATGGGGGAAAGATGGAGCGTAAAAGGAACCAAACCCCCAACCCTTCGCCGTTGGTTGTCGCGCAGACTACATCGTGAATCTGGGACTTTCTTCCTCTTATTCTCTTCAATTTCTCCTTAAAAATATGTGTATTTTTTCGTTTGATATGAACCCATATTTATAGGCAGCTCTTTAAAACCCAAAAAATCATGAAAATAATATTTTATGGGTTGGGCGCAGCCGTGGGCGCAGGTCTGCGCCCCACCCTGCACTTGGTTCAGCGATCGCGTATTATGGAAGAAAAAATCATTCTGTTGAGCACTCGGTTGGGGAGCAGGGCTGCGCTCCCCACTACGCTTGGCTTTCTATAATGGTTCTCCGATTGCGCTCAAATTTGCCAGACTTATACTTGAGAGGATTACCTACATGCGTAATGAGTTTTATCAATAGTAGAACATTCCAAGGCACAATTTACTCATTTTAACTCCTTTTAAGATTTAACCCTTCAATTGATAAAAACAATTAAATGTAGCATTATACCAATACTTTATACATAAAATAATATCATTTAAACACATTAAAGTCGGTATAAAATGATCCGATCAACCGGTCACCATGCTTACGTGGACGGTTTTTTCAAGAAAAATGATATCAAATAGCTATGAACTTTTAAGTTTGTACACATTTATGTTGTGTACTTTTTTTTGTGCACATTTAGTAGTCAAACTTTTAAATGTTTCAATTATGTAGTTAATTGGGTTACCTAAAAATCGATACCAACCGGTTAGGATACTTATGTGGACATATTATTATGACATAGAAGAATGAGAGAATTATATATATATATATATATATATATATATATATATATATATATATATATATATATATATATATATCCTTGTAAACTTTTAATATTACGTATATATCTTTGCAAAATTTCTTATTACATATATATCTTTCTAAATCTTTAAATCTCACGTATACATTCATATGACTATTTTAATTTTATTTTATCATTTAAAAAAATTTTGAATACCAAAACTACTATCTTAAATTCCAACAAAAATAAATTAGAAAAATAAAGAAATATCGTTTTCTAATTTAATTCAATAATATTAATTAAAAAAATGATATTTAATATTTTTTTAACTGATGTAATTAAATTTAAAATAGTCATTTGGATATATATATATATATATATATATATATATATATATATATATATATATATATATATATATATATATATATATATATATATATATATATATATATATAGAATTTGGTTCCTGAGCGTACCACGTGAATTCCGGAGTACCCAACGCACCATTCATCAACCACAGGATCAAAAATATAGGAGAGGGGCATGATGGACATTCAACCTGATTTCAGCTTCATTAAGGGAATGATCATTCACATTGGTTGATCATTCACATTAGTCAATTGATCATTCACATTACTTAATTGATCATTCACAACACTTATTTAACTATTTATACTTCTTGTACACTTATTTGATCATTCACATTACTTAATTAACCATTCAAATTACTTAATTGATCATTCACATTACTTAATTAATCATTCACATTACTTAATTGACCATTCACATTACTTAAATACATTTAACATTGATGGTATGTAGAAGATGAAGTCTGACATTGCTGTTCTCGTCATTCATCAAATGTGAATGGACATTTACCTAATGTGAATGACCATTCACATTAGAAGATTGATCATTCACAAAACGTAGTTGACAATTAACATGACTAATGTAAGGTGCTGATATTATTTCACCAATGTGAATGGTGAAATTTACTAATGTGAATGGTCATTCACATTAGCTGAATGATCATTCACATTGGTTGATCTTATTAATGTTTGATAGATTTGAGAATTTGAGCGTTACATGAATGACCATTGTTACTGTTTGTCATTAATCTTGTTACTGGTTGTTAGTAGTTGACGATGCACAGCATACATGCTGTGCTGATATTGTAACACCCCGACTCCCGAGCAGGTACGTGTAATTATCCTATTGACTAATTATAATAGTGATTATTGCGTTGGTCCAATTGCGTCCCGTATAGTGGATTATACGTGTCGGGACGGGGAATTACGTGGATTCGGGATATAATTTTAGTGGATAAATTATAATTACGGATTCACGAGATTAAATGGGATTTAATGATATAAATAGTGGATTTTTGATATTGGGGTCGGGTATCGGTGTCGAACCCGCGATATAACGGGATCCGTTTAGTTACGTATATGTGTGTGACGTCCATTCCTATCTTCTCCTTTATGCAATTTCAGAGAAAAGTGTGTGCGTGTGTGAACCTACTCTGCTGGAGTTTGAATTGGAGCCAAGGCAAGTGATTCAAGTGCTGAAATTGGATCAAAATCTTCCCTTTTGTGTTCTTGGAGGTTCAAGGTAAGAAACCCCTAGATTGAATCTGATTTGGTGTGTTAAACATTGGGATATGTTGGGAATTGGTGTAACTATGTTATAGAAGTGTTTTGATATCAGTTTCGTGTTTCTGTTTGCTGGAAATCGGAGTTTGGGGGTTAAAACCCCCTGGACAGAACTGAAACAGCGAACAGGGGACTGCTGTTCGTCGTGAGCGCGGTCGCGACGCGCTAAGCGCGGCCGCGATGTTCTTGGGGAGCGCGGGCCAGTGCGGCCGCGATCGGGCTTTTGCGGGTTTGGGTCGGTTTGGGCTTTGGGGGTCCGTTGGGTTGTTTTGTGGGTTCATTTGGGTATATTAACAGTTATGGGATAATCGAGATTAATCTGGGAGAATTAATTTGTGTACAGGGGCTATCAGAAACTGTTACGGGCCGGGTTCGGATCAATCAGTTAGGGAGATTGTGCAGGGTGATCCAGGTGAGTACGCGAGACTTTTTCCAAAGACTAGTCGTTGTCTTTCGAGTCTTTTGTGTTAATATTTCATATGTGATTATATGAATTGTTTGGGCACTGCGAGTTGCCCCTCAGGTATGATCTTTCTTTCTTACTATGTGTTATATTTGAGATCCATTACTATATATTGCGATGAGTATCGTGGGAGCTGTGTAGCTCTGTTTGACCCTGTGAAGGGTTCCCATATATATATATGCGGCCGTTATTCCTGTTAGCTTCCACGGGCGTGGTTTGGCTCCAGGGGGGGAGGGATCCCCAATTGAGATGAGTATCTCTTTCTGTATTGGATCTCTAGGGTCTCTGAGTAGAGACTCGCTGGCATGTGTTATGCCGTGTAGTGTAGGGTTGCCATGTGACATGCGATGTGTGATTATGTGAATTGTGCAGTGTCTAACCCTTGTGTACTCACGAGCTGCGAAGCTTACGTATTCGAGTCTGATGTGTGTATCAGGGGGACCGAAGATAGGACCGCCGGCTCCTGAGCGACGATAGGAGCTTGACTTGCTGCAATCGGGAGATTGTGCTTTTGTTATCTGTACGTGATACTTTGCTAGAAACTTGGGGACAAATGATACTGGGTTGCATGTGAATATTTGGGTCCGGGTCGGGTCTTGTACGTCGGGTTGACTTTTGGATATTATGGTTAATGTGCGTAAAATGTCTTAATTAATCAGTGTTTGTGTAAACCTTGACATTGTGATATGGATTGTGATTGCGTTAATGCCACATGTGTATTGTAAATGACGTGGCTTTTAGTTGGGATTAGAGGGTGTTACACGTATGGTATCAGAGCTTGTGGTTTTAGTATTGAGTATCAGTGGATGCTTGAGCTTAGACCGTGTTCAGATTCTTGGGGAGTATTCCGGTGACGGATACTAGAGGATTTAATTATCCTGGCTTAGTGTATAACGCTGGGAGACCTATTTCTTGTGCTTAATTGCCTTGTTTTGTGCAGATTAGTATGGCAGACCAGGGAGAGGGTTCTGGCGCGGGTAAGCCGCCGGGTGATGATGAGTATATCCGCAAGTCAGAGTTGCTTGGGGTTCTTACAGAGTTCTATAGACAGCAGAGAGAGCTGGAGAGAGAGCAGAGGCATGATATGGGGCCACGTTCTGGGGGTGGCCAGGATACGGGCACTGGTGCAGGTGCATCTTCCTCTACATCCCAGCGAGGGGGTTCATTTAAGGATTTCATGACCGGGAATCCTCCAGAGTTCAGAGGCGGGGGTGAGCCAGGGATGGCACTCGCGTGGGAGCGCGAGATTGAGTCTGCATTTCGGGTTGCTCATGTGGACCCGAAAGACATGGTAGGGTATGCCACGTATCAGTTGAGGGGTGGAGCCTCACAGTGGTGGAGATCTATCGAGTCTTCCCTGTCTGATTCTCGTGCATATGCGATGTCCTGGGCTCAGTTTAAGGACATGTTTGAGATTCAGTATGCGCCCCGTGATGAGCAGAGAGAGATGGAGCGCCGTTTCCTCCACTTACAGCAGAGGGATCTGTCCGTGCAGCAGTATGTGGATCGCTTCAATGAGTACTCCCAGTTCGCGCCGCAGCATGTGGATACAGAGAGGCGCAAGGCCGATGCCTTTGTCTACGGCCTGAGACCAGATATCAGGGAGTTTGTGGGATTACAGGAGACGTCATCTTTTGCTAGAGCGCTAGAGTTAGCTCGCATGAGAGAGCGAGAGATCGAGAGGCAGCGGGAGCAGCCGCCCACCCAGAGACAGCGCACGGGGACTTCTGAGCAGTCCAGTTACTGGCGAGAGCCGAGGGAGCAGCAGCCCGAACAGGGCCGTCATCAGGAGCAGAGTTTAGGTCCGCGTAGGGACCAAGGCAGGGACAGAGGCAGAGATAGAGGTCGGGATGAGAGATCCCGGGGACAGGGCCAGAGAGGCAGTCATGCGGCCAGTCAGAGCAGTGTTGGGCAGGGGTCCCGGGCATCGGGGAGTAGAGCTGACAGTTTATCCGGAGAGCGAGATTGTCCGAGATGCCACCGCAGGCATGCCGGACCGTGTGCCAGTGATCAGTTCCGGTGTTTTAGATGTGGCCAGTTCGGCCACACAGCTACAGCCTGCACAGCCCCAGAGGCATTATGCTTCCGATGTGGGAAGCCGGGCCATCGCATGAGAGACTGCCCAGAGTCAGCACCAGCAGTACCGGGAGCGAGCACGAGCGGTGCTAGAGTCGAGCCTTCTTCTTCCACCTCCCTCAGAGATGAGCGCGAGCGCCAGAGGAGGGTGTTCCAGGCCCACAGTGAGGCGGACAGAGATGCTCCAGAGTTGTTACGGGAACGTATATTCATGAATGGCTTGCGGTGCGCGAGTCTTATTTGATTCTGGAGCCGATCGCTCTTATGTGGCAGTGTCCTTCTGGTTATTTTTACTGTTGTTCCTAATGTATTATCTGTCGCCATTGAGTGTCGAGAGGGTAAGAGGCAAGTACCGAATTAGTGAGCGTGCTGTGTACGAGAGTGTGTACTCGGATAGATACTTAAGACGAGCGAATTTATGATCGATTTACCTGGCTAGAGACGATACAGATGTTTAGATTGTGATTAGAAGGGGCTACGGGGAAGGATTATGGGCATGTGATATCGTGTGGGACGGTTGTGGGAAAAGACAGTCAGGAAGATATGATGTGTGAAAAAAAATAAAAAATTAAAAAAAAAAAGTATGATAAAGGATATAGAGCGTTCTCGATGGGAGGGAAACAAATGGGGTGGAAAGTGGTTCCTTTTGTGTGAACAGGCTTTTACGGGGAGATAGGGTTCGAAGGGGGGGATAGAAGCGCGAATGGAAAAGGAAAAGGGAAAGACGTGCGAAAAGGCGGAGATTGGGAGCATCTCGATGGTTTTAGAGCAGAGATATACGGTGAAAAAACGGTGGGGGCGACGACAGTGAATGGTCTGATGGGATTGAGACCAGAGGAAAAGGGGGAGGACTAAAAATAAAAGACCGAAGGGAGCGGGAGTATTTGTGTATGTATTTTGTACCTGTAGTGCGAGGGACTCAACCCTGAGGCATTCCCCAAGATGAGATACTGGGATTAGGCTAACGCTAGATAGCCAAGGTATTAGGGCAGTACGGAGATAGAATATCCCTCGGGGAGCAGGTGAAGTTGATTTCCTTTTGGATTTTGCCGCGGGGGAAGACCGCCTTTACAGTCTCGGCACCCACTGAGATGGCGCGAGATGGATCTGACTCAGCCTAGCTTCCATGGAGTTGCTGGATAGGGGATTTTATCCGTCCGAGCTTCCTCTCACCGTTTGGGGGAGCACGGTGTTGTTTGGAAGACGAAAGACAGGTACCAGGCGAATGTGTTTCGATTATCGTGGCAGGTTAAGTTGTGTTGTTTTGTTTGAACTAAATCAGTGACATGTGAAGAATAGATAATCCACTTCCGCGAATACGACGATTTTTATTCGTCAGCTACAGGGATCTACAGACTTTTCCCGAAGATTGATTTGCGCTTGGATATCATCGCTTGGAAAGGTCTCAGGGAAGCGGCTTGCCCAAGCCAGCCTCTTCAGGACGCGCTCTTATGACACTATGAGTTTTAGTTCATGCCTTCGGATGGACTAACGCACCCGCAGCCTTCATGGTATTTGATGAATAGGGTGGGTCGAGCCATGTTGGTTTGGATCGATTGATGATCTGTTGTTCATAGACGGCTATATTGATATAATTCGCGGAGTGTGAGGGAGCCTGGCCGCACTTGAGGGAGTTTGGAGGTCCTAGCGTTGCGCAGAACGTAGAGGACTTTATGCGAAC
>JAANYP010005957.1:761408-781114 GCA_020465985.1 Centrapalus pauciflorus
TCTCTCTCTCTCTCTCTCTCTCTATTTTCCTCCTATCCCTTTCGGCCCTAGAACCACCGTGGTCATTATGCGGCGCCGCCGCCACCACCACGACGGTTCACTCTCTCTCTCTCTCTCTCTCTCTCTCTCTCACACACACACTCGCCTCTCCCCCTCTCACTCTCGGCCGCTAGAATGCCTCCACGGTTGTGCATCGCTCTCTCCACCACCACTATGGTTGTGTACCACAACCACCATGGTTATCCACCCTTTCTCTCTCGGCCTTCTTTCCTCTCTTTTTCTCTCGGCCGATCAAAACAATCGGCCATTGCCATTATTCACCCTCACCATCGTATATGAAAAGATGAACACGAAGATGAAGATGATTAACATGAAAACGATGAAAAATGAAGATGATGAACGAAGATGCATCAAAAAGATGAACATGAAGATAAAGATGAAGATGATTAACAAAATAGATGGTGAATGAAGATGAACGATGAACACGATGCATAGATAAATTTGTGTATTTTTTTTTGTTAATTGTGTCTTTTTCAACACGATACATAGATGGATTTGTGAATTGTCAAATAAATGTTGTGAATGATTAAATTAGTGTTGTGAATGGTCAAATAAGTATAGCAGAATTGTAAATTGTTAAATAATTCTTGTGAATGGTGTAAATGATCAAATAAGTGTTGTGAATGATCAATTAAGTGAATGATCAATTAAATAATGTGAATGATCACTGTAATTACGAAAATACTCTTCCAGCTAAAAAAAAAAAGAGGAATGCACATGAAATTTACAACTTTTGATCATAACCCTTGTTTTTATAATATTGTGGCTCTGGAAGGGTAACTTTGGTACACTCAATTCTCATGGATATATATATATATATATATATATATATATATATATATATATATATATATATATATATATATATATATAGAGAGAGAGAGAGAGAGAGAGAGAGAGTCAGGTTCAAAAAAGTATCTCTCAAAATCAAGTACAACCGAAGGTACCAACCTTAAAAAACTTTTTTAAAATTTTTTTCTCATAACTATGTTTAATTTAATGTTACACGCATGATATATGAATTTCACATATATTCACATATTCTGTGTCCTTAAAAATTATGTGAATGCTCAATGCATATTTATATGAATGGCCATCCATGTGAATGGTCATTGCACACCATTCACATGGTGTGAATGCCCGTTCACATGATTTTTTTTTTTTTACCATTCACAAGATTTATGATGTTGCTCATTTTGAAAAAAAAATCGTATAATGTTATCTTATACATGTTTATTAAAAAAAATATATATGTGAATAATCATTCACATTAGGGTACGCTGGAATCTCGTAGGTACGCTGATGAACCTTATATATATATATATACAGGGTTGAGATCATTGCAGAACCTTAATTTAGTGCAGAACCATAGAACCAATCTAAACCATTAGATTATAATATAACACTAGGGATAAGATGGTAATTATACAATTAACATTGAATTAATAGCAGTCTACCAAGTTTGACTGTCCACTTTGACTTTTTTTTTACTCTTTTAATATATAATGGACATGCAGTGTTGCATCGACGTTAAATATACGATATCAAAGTGTTCATTCGACATCGAATGGTCGTATGGGTAAAAAAAATTTACGAAAAATAAACACGTAAATTTTTTTTCAAAAAAAATATATTCATGACCGTTCTCGTTAAATCCACCAACTTTGACTACTAATTTTGACTATTATTTATCTCTGTTAATAATGAACGTATATGCAGTGTTGCATCGACGTTAAATATACGGTATCAAAGTGTTCATTCGATATCGAATGATCTCATGATCTCACCATGATATATTGCATCGTGGTCTGGGTAAAATTTTTTTTACGAAAAATAAAAAAGTATATATCATAATCGTTCTCGTTAAATCCACCAACTTTGACTACTAATTGCGACTATTATTTTGGCTCTGTTAGTAATGAACGTATATACAATGTTGCATTGACGTTAAATATACGATATCAAAGTGTTCATTCGATATCGAATGATCTCATGATCTCACCATGATATATTGCATCGTGGTCTGGGTAAAATTTTTTTTACGAAAAATAAAAAATATATATCATAACCGTTCTCGTTAAATCCACCAACTTTGACTACTAATTGTGACTATTATATTAGCTCTGTTAATAATGAGCGTATATGCAGTGTTGCATTGACGTTAAATATACGATATCAAAGTGTTCATTCGATATCGAATGATCTCATTATCTCACCATGATATATTGCATCGTGGTCTGGGTAATTTTTTTTTACGAAAAATAAACACGTAAAATTTTTTCGAAAAAAATATATCATGACCGGTCTCGTTTTAAAGAGTATAAAATTCTCGTTTTTATGGTATAATTTTTTTGATTTAAAAATTAATAATATTAATGTTATTTTAATTTAAAGAAAAAAGATATTTATTTTGCTAATGTCAATCTTTTTGCTATTTCTAATATTTTCCTTTTTTACCCTCAAAGAATTAAAATATCACTATTACCAATCTTTTTTTCACTAATTCCAAACTTAACTCTTTTAATCAAGACCATTAGATTATTCTAATCTATGGACGATATTGGTTCTACAGTTCTACACTAAATTTAGGTTCTACAATGATCCCATATATAGGGTTGGGATTATTGTAGAACCTTAATTTAGTGCAGAACCATAGAACCAATCTAAACCATTAGATTATAATATAACACTAGGGATAAGATGGTAATTATACAATTAACATTGAATTAATAGCAGTCTACCAAGTTTGACTGTCCACTTTGACTTTTTTTTTCTACTCTTTTGATATATAATGGACATGCAGTGTTGCATCGACGTTAAATATACGATATCAAAGTGTTCATTCGACATCGAATGGTCGTATGGGTAAAAAGAATTTACGAAAAATAAACACGTAAATTTTTTTTTCAAAAAAATATATTCATGACCGTTCTCGTTAAATCCACCAACTTTGACTACTAATTTTGACTATTATTTATCTCTGTTAATAATGAACGTATATGCAGTGTTGCATCGACGTTAAATATACGGTATCAAAGTGTTCATTCGATATCAATGATCTCATGATCTCACCATGATATATTGCATCGTGGTTTGGGTAAAATTTTTTTTACGAAAAATAAAAAAAATATATATCATAATCGTTCTCGTTAAATCCACCAACTTTGACTACTAATTGTGACTATTATTTTGGCTCTGTTAGTAATGAACATATATGCAATGTTGCATTGGCGTTAAATTTACGATATCAAAGTGTTCATTCATATCGAATGATCTCATGATCTCACCATGATATATTGCATCGTGGTCTTGGTAAAAAATTTTTTACGAAAAATAAAAAATATATATCATAACCGTTCTCGTTAAATCCACCAACTTTGACTACTAATTGTGACTATTATTTTAGCACTGTTAATAATGAGCGTATATGCAGTGTTGCATTGACGTTAAATATACGATATCAAAATGTTCATTCGATATCGAATGATCTCATTATCTCACCATGATATATTGCATCGTGGTCTGGGTAATTTTTTTTTACGAAAAATAAACACGTAAATTTTTTTTGAAAAAAATATATCATGACCGGTCTCGTTTTAAAGAGTATAAAATTCTCGTATTTATGGTATAATTTTTTTGATTTAAAAATTAATAATATTAATGTTATTTTAATTTAAAGAAAAAAGATATTTATTTTGCTAAGTCAATCTTTTTGCTATTTTCAATCTTTTCCTTTTTTACCCCTCCAAGAATTAAAATATCACTATTACCAATCTTTTTTTCAATAATTCCAAACTTAACTCTTTTAATCAAGACCATTAGATTTTTCTAATCTATGGACGATATTGGTTCTACAGTTCTACTCTAAATTTAGGTTCTGCAATGATCCCATCTATATATATATATATATATATATATATATATATATATATATATATATATATATATATATATATATATATATATATATATATATATATATATATATATATAACGTTCTTTATACCTTTTTAAATAAAGCAATTAATTAAAGGGCCAAGAAATACTTTCACATCAAAATATTTAATATTTCTCATGTGCCATGTTTAGATATTTTTTTAAATTTGATATACTTTTTAGTTAATTTAAATTTAATGTCGGGTAGTTATAGTAGAACATGTTTTTGGCTTTTTCTTATTTCTTTTATAAGAAAATATGATGGGTTTGGGACAAAATTTCAAACCTTTTGTTGGAATAAAAAAACTCAAAAGTATTAAATGATTTGAGTAACAAAAACGGGTCATTGTCGTTCAACTTTTTATCATCAATGTTTTGTCGCTATCATATGATGGCGATTTCAATACCAAAAACGGGTCATGTTTGCTTCATTATAATAATCATCTAACTTTTTATTGAATTATAAATTCGATATCTAATCTACATGTATCTTAGCAGTAATTTTAGGCTATTTCTTCATGCACCACCTCTAACTAGTGTAATACCCGTGCGGTGAACAGGATTATGTTTTTTTGAATATTTAATATATGATAGAATTTAAAAGAAAGAAACATAAACAATAATCAATATTTGGTCAATACAATATAATCACTTTTAAAGGGCACGTTCAAATATCTACAAAGTGAAGTTATTGTACAGCAAACGAATGTTAATCATAGCGACCTAATGAGAATAAAGGATCATTAGGTGTATCAATTAAGAACCTGACATTCTCACATGCATAGAAAAAGAGAGCAAACTTATGTAGTTTATACATATGCACTATTTTCTCCCTTCTTGTGAACCAGCCATGACGTAAAAGTTAGAGGAAAAAATAAAAGTCACAATTCCTTATACAACCAAGCATTAAAATCTTTTGTGTTAAGTTAAATGGTTGGTGTCGCATGTCAAAATGTAAGTAATCAAGCAAGTAATTCAATCCCTTATCCGACCACTAAATAAGCACACGAACAATGGTATTTGTTGCTTAGATAGTACAGCGAACTTATTGTATATCAACCAATTATATTACAATTGGTCCAAACATGGAAGATCTGAGTCTACCATCAAAGAGCTGACCAATGTCCCTATATTCCATTCTGAATCCGTATGGAATATAAAGGTAGTACACATATGACAAATGACCCCTTTAATACATTTCCTCTTTCCGATCATTATATGTATGTAGCGTATTACAGTTACGCTACCAACTGTTCTTTATAGTAGGTACGGTTGATCATCCTCAACCTCCATCTTAAAAGCATTAATACTTTAATTCCATAACCATTCTCCTTATCAACATTCTCCTTATCAACCCAAACATTAACAACAATCATGAATCTACAGTTGAAGTCAAAATCAACCCAAGAAATATAAACGCGAGTAATAATAATTGTCTCAAAACGACAAAAAGTGTCGTATGCACACATTTCAACACGACAATGTCCATATAATCTAAACACATAACATAAAACTTGACAATTACATCCGTATGCAAGTAAGAAAATAACATAAAAGCATGGAACCAATAAATAGTACTAAACCATCATCCAGACAATAGTAATCTTATGCTATCTGCTTCTGGCATGACCGGGTCTATCACAATCTGTGATAAATCTGTTGAAAACAACACATTCACTGTCAATTGGATGAAACAAATAAATCAAATTGTGTAAGTTGATAATACAAAACAATATTGACAGCAAAGCATCATAATGCATTATAAGATACCTGAATCAAAACGCATAAGTGTTACAAAAGACACATATATAATAGATCCTGTTATAATCGCACGATAGAACTTCACATGTTTCGTAGCAGGCGTGTCATATAATTTTAGCTTTATGTAAAATCCCCTATCCATAAATCAGTAAATGTTAGACAATGCAACAAAGTATATTTATTAAATGAGTAATATATGACCGACAGACCAAGAATAGAAGAAAAATGTACACTTACGTGACATCCTGCAATAAAACTTCAAATGAAGAGCTCAAGTTAAAATATGAAGCACTAATTCGACGACCAAATATGATTTTCCCTACAACGTCTGATATAAAGTAATTTATGTATTAGACACATAATTGTACGGTGCAGTATGCGATCAACAAAAAACACAATCAAGAGATTCATACTAAGTAATATAATCATACCAATCATCAGCCGTGAACTGAAAGTTTGTCGCACAAGACATCCAATTGACTGTACAGGTGGATACACAGGAATCATACGCTGAATATCAACAGAAATAGGTGTAACTGTTGTCTTCTTAGTAAAATGTATATTCCACTCAGAACGTACAAAATCAAATGATGTGTATTTTGGATACTGATAGCAGGTTCCCTCAATTTTGAAACCATGTAAATGGAATACACGACCCGTAAAAGACGTCCACGAGTATAGGTGCATCAAACCAAATGGTATAAAAGCAGCCATTTTGGCTCGCTGTATCACAAAGAATGTATTTTTACTCACATTAGGTAATCAAATTACGTTATTCGAATGTACAACTAACATGACAACAAATTTAATATGTAGCACTTACATTTTTGTCAATGCAAATGAGTATCAACTGGCGATTTTTTTCATCTTTCCATACAAACTGAATTCGAACAGCGGTGATGTTCCAGCATGCATGAGGATGAGTAAGTGATGAGAAAACATCTACCGTCCAAATATCAGCCATCATGTTAAAAGCTGTTATATAAATCATGTGTGCGGTAAGAAATACACGGTTCCATGTATTGTAATAGCAGGCCAAGAATTTGTGAAGGCGAAGTAACAAAATAGTCAACGCAGGAAAAGATGTCACCCAAAAATGATTAAACTGAAACTGACCATGTGTATATGAAACGAACACATAGAATAAATATGGGACATTAATAGAAAAACAAATAAAACAACAAAACGCGTTAATATAAGAAATAACAAAAGATATGCTATACTTAAGAATATATTAGACAACCAAAACATTATGATACTGTCATAGAAGCATGTATGTTAATTAGAATGTAAGCATCACACATGCAAGACAAATTACGTCATATGAAATGTTAATACGGAATTACATGACTAAACGTTTGGACACATGTAGGGTCATAACAGCGTATGTCAATCGACCACGGATGCATCATCATATACATGTGATCCAGACAATTGTGAACTGCTGGCCACAGCAGTAACGCCACCCAAAACGGAACCATCAGTTGCATGATCAACATCGACACGAGAATCTGTTAGATGAGAGTGACTGGATGATGGGGGGTCTTCAGTTGAACCAACACTTGACATGAATGGCACGGGCGATACCAATGTTGATTGGGTCGGCCGATTGGTGACAACAGATTCATACTCACCATGATACTTGACAACAGTAAACCAGCGAATACAATGCGGCCGCAGATTGAACGCGTCTATTTTGATATCCAAAACAACATGACGAGCACACAATGTCTCTACAAAGAACCAATATACCCAATCTCGATCCGCACCGCCCTGACACACACAACATACAATCACGACTACTGTTGAACTAATGCACATTCAATCCCACTTATACAACGTTCGAGGTAACTTACCTCTTTAATACTCTTCAAGATTAACTCGCTCGCGTTCAAGCCGACAAGGTTGGTTGCATCAGCATTAAACAAAACACAACTCATCTCGTGACTGTTATTAGTCAACCGAATCACCAGTTTTTATCTATAGCAGGCATAATGTGTTAGTCAAACACATATCACATAGCATGAATAAAAACAACAGACCATACTTACGCTTGCCGCGGATTCATGACATTTTGATTACAACTTTCACAAAAATAACGGCGACCACGTAATACAGCCTTCTTAAAACAGGTAGTACACTGGATGAACTTCCAATCATTTGACAGATCAATGTCAATCAAGGTTCCAGCAACGGTAAAAATCGACCCCTATATCAGATAACACTATTAATACACAATATACTACCTAACGTAAGCACGAAGTAGTAATATAACTTTACCTCATTAACCCCTTCTTCCAAACTCGTATATACATCTTCAAAAGATTTGATAGACAATGAATCCGATAATGAGACGGGAGATCCGAAAGTAATAGGCCGTACAGGGCTAGAAAAACACAGGTGCATCGTATAAAAGTATGAGTACGTTGACTAACTTTTATAAGACAAACAACCATATACATAATACCCTTACCAATCATGATAACATGTCGCTTCTGGGATTTGAAGGTCTATAAACAAATCGGTTGCTGATGTTGTGCTTAAGTGTGGGACCTCTTAAATAAACCATTCAGACATCAGTAACATTACGTATAACTTATGTGCAAACAACTATATACATTTCAAATAGTCAAGAAAGTGTACTTTTATAAGCGCGAACAGTGCAACACGTAAGAACAACAACAACATTGCCATGTTGACTGGCACGAACCATATCATCAGTGTATTTCAGTGCCGATGCCCCCCATAAAGAGACGTCCAACCTTGTGTCACTACACAGAAAATGCTTTAAATGGTACAAGGTAATACGATATATAAACGAACTGTTGATGACTTACACCAAACGATTTTTCATACCTCATATCAGCAATAACAATCTTACGAAGAGCAGACGCAGGACTTGTTCTCGTTGCAGGTTTTTTTTCTAACGGGTTCCATAAACGAACAACCCCAATGACATCTAAAATATAACCAATTAATCAATAGAAGATATTCAAATACATTGGTTGGCATGTAAAATAACAGGGAAACATATGCACACCTGTTAAATAAGTGTCATCATTAACACGATACTTGATATCATCAAATGACAGAAACTCAAAAACATATCGTTGAAAGAGATTATCAGGAAAGCTCAGTTGTAATGAGACAGATGTAGCAGCACCAAATTGAACAAAACTTTCCCGATGCAAAGGCCTATATTTACACGTGTAATAGTTCACACGAAAGCGATTGATCTTGTAAACACGACCCGCAACAATAGAAGATGTGAACTTCTCGATTAAATACTTCGGGACCAGCGCATGAATAAGTGAGCGCTAAACACCAGAATTTATTGTTAGTACCGAAAGCGTATGGGAACCATATGCATACGTAAAGTACAAAAAAATATACCCGCTCATCAACTAATATAAGGTTCAATGAAAGTTTCTGATCGTTTCGAGGATTGCATGCAGTCCACACACGTGAAACCATGACAGTGATCGACCATTTGTCAGTTACTAACGGGACCAAATCAGAAATATACGAACAACTTTGGCGAGTCATGACTCCACATGAACTGCAAAAGCAAAAGCAAATCATGAACGACAAAGTACGAATCATCACATAAGGCAAACAGATAAATATTGTTAGGAAGACACGCTGCAAAGATAGACAAGTAATACCTTCGGGAAGATTATAAAACACTTCTTTGTAAACGACATTTTTCGTTAAATTATCATCGCATTTTCCTTCATTGTCAATGTATAACCGTAGCCCATTACGCGACGTGACTCGTGATGCAACAACATACAACTGCCCATGGCTAAAAACAGGTTTCTTTAGATATCCACAAACGGATTTGAATGTTTGGCCCTGGCTCTTATTGATAGTCATGGCAAAGCAAACCTTTACTGGAAATTGCCTTCTCTTTAGACGAAACGGCCAGCAAGAGTCAGTCGGCGTCATATCGATCCTACCAATGAACGTTTTTTCACCAACATGACTACCGGTGATGATTAATGCTTCAAGGACCAACCGACTTATCTGTGTTATGATCAAGCGTGTTCCGTTACAAAGTCCTCGGTTCAAGTTTATATTACGCAACAACATAACCGGTGTGCCTACCTTCAATTCGAGATCATGATTTGGTATCCCAGAAAACTTCAAAGTGTTAAGAAATTCAAGTGGATACATAATACGCATTTCTTCTAAGTTACTAGTCGTTGCACAAATGTCATCGGAACTTAACAAAACATGCATGTCACCAACCATATTTCGAAGAATATGCGAGTTAATCTCATCAACAACATCGTTGGTTGGGCACAATATACAGCATTCGCGTAAATACTGAAAATCGGTTATTCGATTTGTCAAATCTGGGTAGGTGGATGTTACAATAGACTCAATTGGGTTGTGACACACAGGTATCAAAAGATGTAACATCCGGCACTAAACCATGATAGCAACAATGACCTAATATGTATTTAATAGTCAATTATAGCCTAATCAGTGGTCATTAGAAATTAATCAAGTGATTAACAAGGTTTATTAGAAAATTCAACTCAATTAGAATCAAATTAATCGGTGCGATGAATCGGGAAATCAATTAATCCGATCAATTTACGATATGAGGGATTAATTCAACTAAGTACATAATTAAATTATGATTAGTGACACTAATCACACTAATACAATTACTTAACATTAATTATGCAAGACTAAAACAATTCATTAAAACAATGCATTCAAAAGTATTTATGAATTTACAAGAAAATGGAAATACAAGAATACATTCTAAATACTTTTATACAAAAAAAAAATATATAATAACATGAAAATAATCCATAAAAATCTGGTCATAGGGTAGTACTACCCAAGATTTGATTTCAATTTTTTAATTCCCAACTCCATAACCTTTCATAATCAAATCTTTCACACCCCATTCTCCTTTCATTTCAACATGATCTTACACTCCACCTCAATTTGAAAGACCAAGACTTTGCCTATAAATAGAGGGCTTCCTTTTCATTATTTTCACACCAAAATATCTCTTTCTCTCCTCTCAAAACCGGATCCAACACACACACACACTACAAACCTTTTCATTCAAGTGTTCTTGGTGAAATTCAAGTGTTCTTGGTGAAACTTCTAGTGTTCTTGGTTCAAATCTTGCAAGAGTTCCAACTTCTTCTCAATTTCATACTCCAAATACATCAAAGTAAGTAAATACTAACTTATTTCATCATATATTTAAGTTTATATAAGTCTTGCATAATATATATAATCACCTACAACAACAAGTTTCATAAAAACTCAAGTTTATAAGTTTCTAGTTGTTATTTTTAAGTTGTTTCTTTAAATGTGTTTATGAATATATGAACACATTATAAGCATGTTAATATTATGAAAACATGTGTTATATATGTGGTTTTATAACTATTATGGCTTTTAAACAAGTTGTCTTTAAATAAACAACAAGAATCATAAGTTGTTTTAAATTTATAAACTACGGAATTTCGGCAGAATATTTGTATCGACTTTGAAAAATCATAACTAATTCATAACTCAACGAAATGAGTTGATTCTTGTCTCAAAAGTTAGATCTATGTCTTAACTATAGATCTGCAATTTTTCATAATTTATTTTGAAGTTTAAGACCTCCAGAAATTATTTGAGAAACCGAAAGTTTGACAGCTCAAAAATGGCCAACATAGCGTTTTTAACGAGATTTTTCACCAACCTAAACAACTCGAAAAATGGCCGTTCTTGATTCTAAAAATCCTTTGTATATAGTAGTTTAATGTCCTAGAAAACCAAAGTCTAAAACATTTTGGAGCTTGGTCAAAAACAGCCTCAAAGTAGGCCGAAAAACCTCCGAAAAAGCTGGAAAATTATATATATATAAACTTGACGTTTTAAGCAAATCTTATTTATAAACTTGTAATGTTGGGTGATTTAAGACATAAAAATATATAAATATACATATTATCATATATTAGTGATATTAAGTCCTTATCATCATTTAGGACTCGGTTAAACACTTCCGGTTTCATCACCCATCAAACAACGCACTTTTGCATTTTTGCGCGTCGTTTTGCCATCACAAGTTCGGTGAGTCTTCATAGCCCCTATTTTCACTATCTATTGGGGTGGAAATACATGCACTGTTTTTCATATGGACATCAAAACTGTTTATTTCTTATATGTATTACATGTTCGGATTCCATCAGCCCTTATATCATGAACCGTTAATTGCATTTATTTGTAAGCGCGAGTATATTGTGGATAGATCTATCGGGAGTCATGTCCCCCATTCGGGTTAGCTCGGTTCGGCTAACAGCGAGTGCATATATATTCAACACACGGTATTACGTATGGGAATACTGCACAGGGCAAACTCATTCTAATTAAGCTTCGGTTGCATGATGGTTTATGTAATACATACGCGGAATTTATGATTTTATAAATTCAACTCATCTTATAATGTCCATACAACTGGTCTTTTCGCGTAAACCTATGAGCTCACCAACAATTTTTGTTGACGTATTTTAGTATGTATTTTCAGGTAATTAAGGCAAGTGTGCCTTCGGATACACCAACTTTCAAGCTTCCGCATTTCATGGAGTCGCATGCATATTTCGAAAACTAACGGAGATTTGACTGCATTATTTTTGGACGCATTAATTATGTTTCAGAATCTCTGTATTACGCGAACTTCATTCCTTTCATTTTGTAAAACATTAATACATTTTTAAATTTTAATGTCGTAATATTTCGAAAACGTCCATATAGTGGTCGTTCGTTATAATTATGGTTACGCTTCCGCACTCGTCACGTCTCGCTGCCAACCAAGGTAGCAGGGTGTGACAGATTGGTATCAGAGCCATAGTTATAGTGAACTAGGTTGCATTAGTACCTAGACTATAACTGTTACAAAAACTAAACTTTCTTCAAGAACTGTGAACACATATATGGACCCTGATGACAATAACATATCGAAATTCACCCCTAGGGAAAGGGTGTGACTAGCACAACGGGAGTCTATCCCGGTACCTGCCCATCAGCCAAGCCCGCCGCAGTAGTAACGGGCAAGCATAGGACAGTGGGGATGGATGCCTCACACTCTCCAAGAGTGGAGAAACGAAGAGGGGATCCAAATCCAGTTTGAAGTCAGAACACCATCTTCCTCTCAAGTGCCGACACTTACCCAGAAACCTACGTAACAAACAATGTCTCTGTTGGTGGCAAGGGCCGCCAGACCTGACCTCCAATTTCGACAAAATCCACCAAGAGGTCAGTGAGATCTTTGCAAGGATTAAGCAGGAGGCAATGCAAACCACCAATAAACCTTAGGCCAACCAGAATAAACAGGCGATTCAACCAGACGGAATCAACAAATTGTGACAACGCCTAGCGGAGCACAAAACCCGCAATGCAGAACTAACCCAACGACTTAACACTCTGGAGTACGAGGAAACCCCAGAGGCATCTCATACCTAGTACCCTTCTACCATTTTATAGTATTTATCTAGGCTTTACTATCTGATATATCTTAGGGTAAATAAGGCTTAAGAATTTATCAAAAAAATTTTGACCATATCACATACAAAGATTAAGTATCAAGAACTTTTATGAGGAATTAAGTTTTAACTACAACTCTGCGTAGGAATAGATAAAGCTGTGACTATCTGCCTAAGAAATTTCAAACCCGTAGACTTATCCTCTTACCCCATTAGATACCACTTATGCATTTCTACTATTTGATACTGGTGCTGATAAGAGCTTTATATCCACTAAGTTCACGAAGCTGATAAATTCCATTAAGTGCTACTTATGCTATTGAGGTTGATGACAGTGAGACGCTTAAGACAAATAATATAAGTCGAGGATGCTCCTTAGAATTAGTAGGCCGACTCTTTGAAACAGACATGATACCCATCAAACTGGGAAGTGTTTACGTGGTCATAGGCATGGATTGGCTATCGAAAATCGTGAGGAAATAGTATGCAACAAGAACATAGTTCATATACCTTTAGCCAATAAGAAGGTCCTTACCGTCCAACGCAAAGCAAGAAATACCAAAGTAAGCATCATCTCTAGCATTAGGACCCTGAAGTGTTGATAGAGAGGGAGCCAAAGGGAAAGCGGCTCGAAAATATTCTTATTATTTATGGTTACCCCAAAGTTTTTCCAGAACACTTACCTGAACTCCCAACATCGAGGCAAGTCAAATTCAAAAATAGGCCTAGTATCAGGTGCGGTACCAGTGGATCGAGCACCATGCCGAATAGCCCCATCAATAGTGTAAGAATCGTCCAACCAACTATAGGAGCTCTTAGCAAAAGGGCCTATCAAACCGAGTTCCTGGCTTTGGAGGAGCTCCAGTTTTGTTCATAATGGAGAAGGATGGAACTTTCGGGATGTGCATCAATTACCGAGAAGTTAAATAAGCTAAAAGAACCAATACCCACTTCCAAGGATCAATGACTTGTTTGACAAAACTCCAAGAATTAAGCTTCTATTCGAAGATCGTCCTTAGGTCTAGTTATCATCAGGTTAGAGTTCACAAGAAAGATATTCCAAAGACAGCTTTCAGATTCCGTTTCGGTCATCATAAATTCCTATTAATGCCGTTTGGATTAACCAGTGTCCCCAACGGTACTCATGGACCTCATCGGGTGTGCAAACCTTATTTAGACAAATTCGTGATTGTATTCATGAATGACTTTTAATCTACTCACGAAACGAGAAGGAGCATGAGCAACATTTAAGACTGATTCTGGAATTATCGGAGAAAGAACAACTATATGCTAAGCTTTCTAAATTTGACTTTTGGTTAGGAGAGGTGAAATCCCTCGGTCACGTGAACAATAGTAAAGGAATCCAAGTCGACCCCGCAAAGATCAAGGCTATCGGGAATTGGTCAACTCTTAGAACCCCCATAGAGATACGACAGTCCTTAAGACTTGCCACTTATTATAAGCAATTTTCTCAAAGACCACCAGAACTCTAACAAAACTGACCCGAAAAGACATTAAGTATGATTGGAGCAAGGATCAGGAGACATCATTCCAGTTATTAAAGCACAAACTGTGCAGCGCGCCTATTTTGTCCATACTTAAGAGGAACGAGAAATTTATAGATTACTGTGACGCTTCACACAATGGGCTTATATAGAAAAATAGGGACATAGCTTATACTTTATGAAAACTTAAGGTTCAATAGGTGATTTACACAACACATGATCTGGATCTTGAAGCAGTAGTCTTAATCCTTGGAGACAATAGTTGTACGGTATGAAGTGTATTTATTCACAGACCATAAGAGCCTCCAACACATCTTGAACCAGAAAGGGTCGAATACGAAGTAGTACCGTTGGATGGAACTAATATGTAATGGCAACCGTGAAAATTCGTTATCACCTGAGGAAAACTAAGGAGCTAAGCCGTTAAGAGTACAAGTGGATAAATAGTTTAGAATAAGGGCTAATAAAAATCGATAATTCATGAATAGAATCTGATTACTCTGTTTGGTGGAATAAGAAAGCTGGCTATGGATGAAGGACACAAATTAAGATATGTCGTTCACCCCGGATCCAATAAAATATATCATGACCTTAAGAAACTATACGGGTGGCCTATCATGAAGAATGACATTGCCAAATCGGTCAGAAAATTCCTAACACGCTCCAAAGTTAAGATAAACAATCAGAAACCATTTGGGTAATAGTCGACAACCTAAAAAAATCCGCGCGTTCCTACCAATCAAGAAGAACATCAGGATGAATAAGCTAGTCCAAACGTACCTCAAGGAAGTCGTCTCCGGACACGGAGTGCCTATTATAATCATTTTGATATGGATAGCAGATCTACAGCTAAGCTTTTGGCAATTATTATAGCCAGAATTCAAACTCTTCCGCAACTTGATGTTGGGTTATTACGTGGGACAATGAGTCTTTTATTTGCTGCGAGAGAAATATTGATTTGGGGTTTGAACGAACTCGCTTTGAAGAGTTGTTTTGTGGTGTAATTCCTCAACAAAAGGGACCTATTTTGAATATGTAATGTCAAGTATTGCTAAAGGGGGGGCCAGAGGGGGGTCATATTTGGTATGGTAGTGGTGGGACGGGTAAAACACATCTTTGGCCCACCTCATACTGAAACGGATCCGACTGTGGTAAAGTTGTATTGTCTGTTGCCTCATCTAGGATTGCATCATTATTGTTGCCTGGGGGTCGTACTGCGACACTCACTAATTTCGCATTCCGTCGAGGTTGATGGGATTATGTTGTGCCAATTGATTGTGTTTCGGAATTGTGAGTTAATTAGAGATGCGGATTTTATACTTTGGGATGAGGCCCGTTGCAGCATCGTCAGTCTTTGAAAGCTGTTGACAGCAACATTGCGCGTATTTGTGCAAGTATGAACACTCGGGGTCTGAAAATCAAGTCTTTTGGTGGAATGTGGTCGGCTGGGTGGTGATTTTCACAAGTATTGCCTGTTCTTCCTAATGCTAGCAGGAAGTGAAGTTGTTTCATCGGTTATCAATAAATCAGCAACGATCTGGGCTGTTTGTAAACTTTTCGTTTTGTCAATCAATATGCGTCTTCGTGATCCGTCGCTTGCTGTTTCAGATATCAATAAGATGATGGAATTTAACAAATGGCTTCTAAACATGGGTGACGGAAAATTGCCAACAACTGCACTGACTGATGAGGATGACCCGGAATGGATATGTATTCCAGATGATCTTTTGTCACACCCTGCTACCTTGGTTGGCAGCGAGACGTGACGAGTGCGGAAGCGTAACCATAATTATAACGAACGACCACTATATGGACGTTTTCGAAATATTACGACATTAAAATTTAAAAATGTATTAATGTTTTACAAAATGAAAGGAATGAAGTTAGCGTAATACAGAGATTCTGAAACATAATTAATGCGTCCAAAAAAATGCAGTCAAATCTCCGTTAGTGTTTTCGAATTGCATGCGACTCCATGAAATGCGGAGCTTGAAAGTTGGTGTATCCGAAGGCACACTGCCTTATTACCTGAAAATACATACTAAATACGTCAACAAAAATTGTTGGTGAGCTCATAGGTTTACGCGAAAAGACCAGTTGTTGGACATATAAGATGAGTTGAATTTATAAAATCATAAATTCCGTGTATGTATTACATAAACCATCATGCAACCGAAGCTTAATTAGAATGAGTTTGCCCTGTGCAGTATTCCCATACGTAATACCGTGTGTTGAATATATATGCACTCGCTGTTAGCCGAACCGAGCTAACACGAATGGGGGACATGACTCCCAATAGATCTATCCACAATATACTCGCGCTTACAAATAATACATTAACGGTTCATGATTAAGGGCTGATGGAATCCGAACATGTAATCATAAGAATAAACAGTTTTGATGTCCATATGAAAAACAGTGCATGTATTTCCACCCCAATAGATAGTGAAAATAGGGGCTATGAAGACTCACCGAACTTGTGATGGCAAAACGACGCGCAAAAATGCAAAAGTGCGTTGTTTGATGGGTGATGAAACCGGAAGTGTTTTAACCGAGTCCTAAATGTGATAGGACTTAATATCACTAATATATGATAATATGTATTTATAATTTTTATGTCTTAAAATCACCCAACATTACAAGTTTATAAAATAAGATTTGCTTAAAACGTCAAGTTTTATATATATAATTTTCCAGCTTTTTCGGAGGTTTTTCGGCCTACTTTGAGGCTGTTTTGACCAAGCTCCAAATGTTTTAGACTTTGGTTTTCTAGGACATTAAACTACTATATACAAAGGATTTTTAGAATCAGAACGGCCATTTTCGAGTTGTTTAGGTTGGTGAAAATCTCGTTAAAAACGCTATGTTGGCCTTTTTGAGCTGTCAAACTTTCGGTTTCTCAAATAATTTCTGGAGGTCTTAAACTTCAAATAAAATTATGAAAAATTGCAGATCTATGTTAAGACTAGATCTAACTTTTGAGACAAGAATCAACTCATTTCGTTGAGTATGAATTAGTTATGATTTTCAAAGTCGATACAAATATTCTGCCGAAATTCCGTAGTTTATAAATTTAAAACAACTTATGATTCTTGTTGTTATTTAAAGACAACTTGTTTAAAAGCCATAATGTTATAAACCACCATATATAACACATGTTTTCATATATTAACATGCTTATAATGTGTCATATATTCATAAACACATTTAAAGAAAACAACTTAAATAACAACTAGAAACTTAAACTTGGTTTTTATGAACTTGTTGTTGTAGGTGATTATATATTTATGCAAGACTTTATAAACTTAAAATATGATGAAATAGTTAGTATTTACTTACTTTGATGTATTTGGAGTATGAAATTGAGAAGAAGTTGGAACTCTTGCAGATTTGAACCAAGAACACTAGAAGTTTCACCAAGAACACTTGAATTTCACCAAGAACACTTGAATGAAAAGGTTTGTAGTGTGTGTGTGTGTTGGATCCGGTTTTTAGAGGAGAGAAAGAGATATTTTGGTGTGAAAAATAATGAAAAGGAAGCCCTCTATTTATAGGCAAAGTCTTGGTCTTTCAAATTGGGTGGAGTGTAAGATCATGTTGAAATGAAAGGAGAATGGGGTGTGAAAGATTTGATTATGAAAGGTTATGGAGTTGGGAATTAAAATTGAAATCAAATCTTGGGTAGTACTACCCTATGACCAGATTTTTATGGATTATTTTCAGTTTTATATATTTTTTTTTTGTTAAAAGTATTTAGAATGTATTCTTGTATTTCCTTTTCTTTAACTTATAAATACTTTAATGCATTGTTTTAATGAATTGTTTTAGTCTTGCATAATTATGTTAAGTAATTGTTTAGTGTGATTAGTGTCACTAATCATAATTTAATTATGTACTTAGTTGAATTACCCTCATATCGTAAATTGATCGGATTAATTGATTCCCGATTCATCGCACCGATTAATTTGATTCTATTGATTGAATTTTTAATAAACCTTGTTAATCACTTGATTAATTCTAATGACCACTGATTAGGCTTAATTGACTATTAAATACATATTAGGTCATTGTTGCTATCATGGTTTAGTGCCGGATGTTAAGTCTCCCCATGTTAAGGGCATTTTCGTCCCGAAATTAGGCTCGTGTTCTCCATTCTTGAGTACTTGAGAAACAGGTTGTGGGTTATTTTTCTCGGAAACTGATCCTCGGTTCTCACGTAAAACTCACGGACCTCGCTTAGAAGCTCCATGACTTTATTATCGGATCCGGCTTGTGCTTTGTTTCTTGACCTCGGCGTCCATTCTTTCTTACAGGTTGCTCAATGGACGTTCAACTTATCGTCTAACTCCAGCTCGTCCATGGGTATAACGAGTGCTTCATCAGCCAGACACTTCTTAAGATTGGGGACACGTGGGAGGATTATGCACACTTTATTAGCTCTGGGGGGCAGGTCGCGTCGGTAAGCTTACCGGGCCAATCTTTTGGTGATCTTGACTGGTCCGATATAACCGAGGATTGAGTTCTTCCTCGTTTCCCAAAACGGATACGCCTTCCAAGCGAGAGTTTCAGGGTACCGTTCTCCTAATTAGAAATTCAGGGATTTCTTCTACATCTGCATAACTTTCTGGACAATTGCGGCAACTTTAGTCAGATTCCGCCAATCGTACTATCCTTTCGGTAACTTTTGTGAAGATCTTAACGCCAATGATTTGGACGTTCCAACTTCCTTCCCAATAAATTGGTGATCGACACTTTTGCCTTCGAGGGCCTCACAGGAGAGCTTTATTCCTTGAGTGATCGTATTTAGTACGACAATTCCACTAAGCAAATACGTATCATTACACAGGCTCTTAATGTCGTTCTAGGGTTTGGATCGTTCTATTATCTGACCATTGGTCTGAGAGTGATATGTGGTACTCAGGTCCAGGTTTTTATCACCGTT